>NC_061165.1:49449562-49542062 GCF_022113875.1 Hydra vulgaris
AGAGTGGGGTTGATCGGCAATAACAATTGTCGCTGATAGGTTAACGATTTGAGGAGGTCGGACTTCTGACTGGCCCTTCGCTAGCTGATTCAGTGACCCTTCTTCGTTGCCCTCCATTTCACAGGTCTAGTTTCTTGATATTCTTGAAATTTAACGGTGATCCTGCATCGTTGAGGTATGAGCAAAGAAGCCTAGTTGCCAATAAGTTAACGCTTTGAGGAGGTCGGTTCTCCGACTGACCCTTCGTTGGCTGATGTGGCGACCCTCTCTCTATGTTTTTATCTTAACTTTCAAGATCCAGCTAAAACAATGAGCAGCCCAAATACATAAATATTTAACTCCAGCTGCACAATCAAATAAACTATAAGAATTTTTAAAAAAAAAAAAAAAATTAAAATGAAAAATGACGTAAAAAGTTAAAAATGAAACCTAACTTTTAAATAATTTTTTGTGAAAAAGCAACTTTATTATTAACACTAACGCAAGTAAAACCTAAAGTATAATTATTTTGTTAAATCCATATATGAAAAAATTTGTTAGCAAATATGCTTCGCGCAGTTTTAACCTTTATCGCCTAAAAAACATTTATGCTGCTAACTAATTTTCAAAAAATCTAAAAAGCGTATGTATCGTTAATGTAAATTCGAAGTGTTGGTTATTTAAAAACAAAGAATTATTTATTTATATTAATATCGTTCTATTTTTATAAAAAAGAATGATGGAACAGACAGAATGGGGTTGATCGGCAATAACAATTGTCGCTGATAGGTTAACGATTTGAGGAGGTCGGATTTCTGACTGGCCCTTCGCTAGCTGATTCAGTGACCCTTCTTCGTTGCCCTCCATCTCACAGGTCTAGTTTCTTGATATTCTTGAAATTTAAAGGTGATCCTGCATCGTTGAGGTATCAGCATAGAAGCCTAGTTGCCAATAAGTTAACGATTTGAGGAGGTCGGTTCCCCGACTGACCCTTTGTTGGCTGATGTGGCGACCCTCTCTCGATGTTTTTATCTTAACTTTCAAGATCCAACCAAAACAATGAGCAGCCCAAACACGTAAATATTCAACACCAGCTACACTTCCAAATAAACTAAAAGATTTTTTAAAAAAATTTTAAAAGTGTTTATATCGTTAATTTAAATTCCAAGTATTGGTTGTTTAAAAACAAAAAATTATTTATTTTAATTAATAATATTCTATTTTTATAAAAAAGACTGATGAAAAAGACTGATGGAATAGACAGAGTAAGGCTGATCAGCGATGACACTTAGCACTGATAGGTTAACGATTTGAGGAGGATTGAGTTTTGATAATAAAATTTAAAAAATGTGACTTCCGCGTCTTTAAACGATATATTAATTTGATTTTGGCGCCTATGTTTGGTTTATTTATTAGATTTTTGTTTTATTTATTAGAATTTTTAAAAATACTTTTTCTTTACCTTTTACAATAACTACTACGCTGAGGATAGCCCATATAAATTCCTAATAGGCTAACCCGAGTGACTTAACCTAAGAAAAATGATTGCTCGCGTAACCTTTCTTTCATTACTTACCTTCCTTTTAAGAACCATCACGATTTAACATCAAAAAGGACATTGAGGAGAAGGGTTCGAAGACGACAAAATATTCAAGAGAGAATTGCAGCTAAGTGGAACTTAGAGGCATCTATAGATAGTGAGGGAACATTAGAAAAGGAGCAGAAAGTGGTCGAAGAACCACCAGTAAAAATAAATAAAGAAGATACAGAAGAAGTGGAAAATACATTAAGGTTCTTGGCCGATAATTTAGACGTTTTCACGAACAATATAATTGTAAAGTAAGGTACATTTAAATGATAAATATATACTTAAAAACATTAGTAACATAATTCCGAATCACCACCTATTGTAATACCAATGATTTCTCACCCCTATAACCCTTATCCCAACCGGAACACGTGACTTTATCCAGAATCTACGTGTAACCCAAACCCTAATTATCAATAATTATCACAACAATTATCATAAATATATTAAACATCTAAATCCCCCTTAGAACAACTGCTCTAAATATACCCACTAAGACATTGAATTACAGAGACAGCCAATTTCAATACTTGTCTCTAAAATAAAACCGATGACAATAACAAAAAATAATTCCCGCGGAAAATGATAGAAAAACTCACCTTGAGAATTACCTAACTCTTTTCGCGGAGACTAAAGAAGCTCTGACACGTAAATAGAACAATAGACCATTGAAAACTTACAACGATAGAACAATGGAATTTCTAAAAACAGAAGTTTTACATTTTTATGTGCACACGTTTCGTTCGTATCAGATATCTGCTAACAAGCGAAGAAAAAGCAACTTTGGCGTTCAGAAATATATTTTTTCACGTTTATTTAATAAAAAAATCCACATTAACGACAACACGAACAATGGCATCGAATAATTACATAAATATATACCCTACTACAACACCCAGCAACACGGTAAGAAAAACATTTCCTTTATCACATTTACATACTTAATAAGTCATACCATCACCACCCCACTATAATTTAGCGTTTACTTGAACATCACACGCCACTACAACTCACCATTGAAAGCACCCCATACTAATCTTACACATTATGAATATTTAGAATTTATTATAGAGTCCAAACACACCGGAAGACATATTCCTTACACAAGACGTGTTCCGAAATCAAGAAGTTCTCGCGACCGTAGATAAATTAGAATTAGAAATACTAAGGCACAGTACCACCCTGGAACCCGAAGACAAAAAAGAAGGAGACACAACACAAAAAGACGAAGAACTAAGTGACAGCCAAATGCTAGAAACGTAAGGTTTAGTTCAAACCTTTACACCAAAAACATCTTAAAAACTATTAATTATCCCCCTCATACCCAACCCCCTAGGGTCCGACTCCGTTATCTGAAAATTGTTGTGTTTATATATGTATGTACTTCATTTATGTATATCATTTGTGCGTGTTTGCATGCATATATGTTTGCATCTGTATATGCGGACATGTGGGGATGTATGTGTTTGCATGCATATATGCACACCCTACCCTGTTACCCTCCTAGTATGTATAGACCTCTGTTTTATACATGGTAGTGTTCATACAGATATATTTGTATGTGCATATACATGTGCACATACATTTATATTTGGATTCATACTCTTGCACCCAACCCCCTCTATTTCACTCTATTTCACTCCGTTACCTGATTTATCTGTTTTATGCATAGTTGTACTCACACAAGTATATGTGTACTTGCGTGTGCATGTGTTTGCGTGTTTATATGCGCATATGCGTGTGCATGTATGTGGACGTGTGTTTATGCATTAGGTGTGTATACATATATATGTAGAATTGTGTTCTTATATGGGTGTCTTCTATGCCTAAACCAGCTCTCCCGTACCCAACCCCCTAAGATTCTAAATCAACTCTCACAGTATTATATAATTGCGTGAGAACATATTATAATGATCTACACTATTCTGTATGATCTTATAATGCTCGATACGCACACCAGATGAAATGGGAGACTCCTCGGGTATGAGTTCATCACATATCTAAACCTCACGTGGTAACTAAGCTGTAGGCCATGGAGTTGTTTTAGTACTTTAACTTCTTCGAAACAAGCTTAGACATTCCGACATGGCCCTGACGAGATGAAGGTTTGTCACATGCCACAACTTTCGACCATTATGATGACCTCAACCCCGAACTCCACTCGCGCAGCACTTTCCCCTCAACTTGTTTTACTTTTATACTACAATAATTTGTACTACTAATTTACTACTAATTTATTACCTCCAATTTACGATGGTAATCACTAAAGCTTTATAGCATACATACTATGCATATCGGATATATTATACACGATATATATAATATTCTAGATATACATAAGTCTCTCTATAAATAATATAAGAAACTTATTGGTTTACCTAACAAGCATCATACTGCCCCGAACCAACACCACTGAGCCAAACTGTGTTGCTATAATTGTACTGCACCCCGCACATAGTTCTTACAAAAATAGCAACAAACTCCACACTCTCATATGTTCTATCAACATATGTTAAAACATATCTTATAAAGTGCTTTTAACAAAGATTACGATAACAAAGAACATAATAACATCAAAATTAAATAAGACGGAAAATTAAAATATTTACGAAAATACAGATTCATACAAAGAAAGACATTTATTCACATATTAAACTTGAACATTTAGAACACCACAAACACAAAGCACAATAATTAACACAAACTTACAGAACACTGAAACAACACTTACTTAAACCTAACTTAAAGAACACTTACTTAACTCTAACTTAACTAGTGAATAATACTCCCCTCTTTAACACCACCTCTTAATACTGGACATCTGTCCAAATATTATAATTTATCTAGCACTCCCTTGCACTTATATAATATATTTCTTTCTTCTCTTAAGACTCTTACGGCCTGATGGTTCCATATCAGTGGTGGAACTTTAATAGCTTCCACTGCGAAACAATAGCAGATTTAATCCCTCTCCCGTCCCACTAGTGGGAACGGGATGCGGAACTTGGGCAACAACTTCTTCGGACAAATAACTTTATACACATCTTGCACTTTTTGTATCTTATTTTACACCATCTTTTTACACTCTTTCTCAACTTTCTAATTCAACTCTTTTATGAAAACCAGACTTACGTAAAACCCAAACGAAACTTATAACACAAAAGGAACCACTAAAATTACAAGATAGCAATGACACTTAATACTACTACGGGACACTAATAAGTACACCTAATACTACCACGAACACTAAACACCTTATACAAACATCTAAAACACTAATAACATTTAAAACTACCACCACGAACACGACACTAATAACACGATATTAGTAATGCCATTAATTACATATCTTTCACCTTAGCTCATATCACTGGCAGAAGGAAACCGTAACTTATACATAACTAGCAACAGCCATAGAAACTTCAAACCCCTCTCTTACAAAAAATTATTCATGTCACAATGGGCCGGAAAACTAAACGCAAACTACAACAAACAACTTAAAGAAAAGATTAACATCACTAGAACCAATATGCAAAACAAAACAATTACGAACATCTCAGGCACCCAATTAACAAAAAATGAACTTACTATACTAAATAAAGGACTTAGATTTATCTACTCCCCACAGGAACCTGACTTCGATCTATATACGAAACAAATAAAAAAATTTTAACGGCATATTTACTGTAAAATGTTTTTTAATAAACAAAACCCAACATCGCAAAACCCAACGAAAAAAGACCGCACGCTCAAACAACCCAACCCTAATTGGATCCCCCTTGCAGATAAAAACATGAAACTCAAAAGATACATGACCATAATAGACAGAGAGACGGAAAGAATCATGAAAGACCCAACCTACACAAATGCAAATAACACCACAATCAATGAAAGGAAAGCTCTGTATAAACTAAGAAGAAACAAATCCATAACAATCAAGAAGACAGATAAGGGCGGTGGTATATGCATATTAGATAAGAAAACATATGAAGAAAAAATTTTACAACTTTTGGAAGACAAAAACACATACGACGAACTACCAAACGACACAACAGAAATGGTAACAGACAAAATAATAAACGAAATTATTATGATGAGGAATGCACGAGCAATCCCCGAGAAAGTAGCCAACTTCATACTACCCAACACACCGAGTCGCACTCCCCTATTTTATGGACTACCCAAAATACACAAACAAGGAACACCACTACGACCGATAGTTTCTGGGTGCGATTGACCGACTGATAACCTCTCTGAATATGTGGTAAAGTACCTGCAACCTATGGCAGAAGCACTTCCCGCATACTTCAGGGACACCACTCACTTGCTTAGATTACTATCTGACATCAACTCCCCCGAGAGCCCGATAACACTGATAACTGCCGACGTAACATCGCTATACACTAACATACCACACAATGACGGCATCCAAACTATCAAAAACTTTATAACCGAACATTTACATACCATCAAATTCCCTCCCGAACTACCACCCATCATACCGACTAGACATTTTTGCCACCTTATTGAACTGATACTTAAGAACAGCTCGTTTATGTTTGGCGACAGGGCGTTCCGCCAGAAATTTGGCACCTCCATGGGTACCAGAATGGCACCGCCCTACGCCAACATATTCATGAGTACTTTTGACAAAACAATACACAACAAATTTAAAAACAGTATTTTACTGTACAAAAGATTCATCGACGACATACTGATCATATTCACGGGCACTACACAACAAACGGAAGAACTTACCACATACGCCAACACCCTACATAACGACATCAAATTTACATTCAACACCTCCAATGACAAGATCAACTTCATGGACATCACTCTACAAATAAACAAAAATAACAACACACTCACCTCAAAACTTTACAGAAAACCTACAGACACCCTGTCCCTCCTAAACTTTCACTCAAACCATCCCAGACACCAAAAAATAGGCATCATCTACAGTCAAGCACTACGACTCAACAGACTCATCTCCGATGAAGACGAACTAAACAAAGAACTCAAGAACCTTACAATTACACTCGTCACTAAAAACTACCCACTTAACGTCATTAACCACCACATCTCCAGAGCCTTACTTAAAACCCAAACGGAACTAATAACCCAATCGAAACCACTAAAATTACAAGACAACGATGACACCACATCCAATCAAATCCCCATCATACTCCCCAACGACAACATAGGGAGGGAACTAGCACAAATGATCACAAAACACTGGGCTATTATCAAAAACGACCCTGACCTAAACACAATACTGAAACCTGCACTACTTAAAGTACTATCCAACCACAAATCATTAAACGACCTACTTATATCTACAAGACACAAAGCTTAAACACACACAAAACTACAAACAAACGACCACTACCACCACCATCCAAGTACGACACAACCATGACTGCTCCCCATAACCTGACCAAGACACAATGAATGAGAGGAATACAACTGTACATGAAATGACAGAATAATACATCAACAGGAAAAATCTGAATATATTTACTTTGCGAATAAAGGTTTTTTAAAAAAACATCAACTAGAAATACACCCACATAAAATACTTGTAAACATAATTTACTTATAAATAGAAATACTTATACCAGACCATTGTATTTAGTTAGAATAATACAGACACCTAAATCATACACATCTTCCTACCTCAATACATCCCCTAATAACACTAATGTTAATAATCCCCATAATCCCCTCCTTCATTAACAAATGATTACAAATCATTACAAAAATGATCACCACGACCAAACATAATAGAAACGAATATCCTAAATTATAAACGTAAATATGACTTAACTATTGATCCTGATATAAAAACATAACAGATGTTTTGAACACAATGAATACATTGCACATAAGAAATATAATCGGCTATCCAACTGTCTCTTCGACTCTAGGAAGGTGTATTAAACTAAATCTGCGATATCCCACCTATCTTACAAACAGATAAAACAACTAAGTTTATCGCGCGTGACAGCAGCTATTGTACTAAAAAACTAATACAAATACAACCTAAAGAAAAATTACTAAAAACTTCATAAATGAAAATACTAATAAAAACAATTTGATTCATTTTTAATTAGAAAAACTTTATTATTAACACTAACGCAAGTAAAACCTAAAGTATAATTATTTTGTTAAATCCATATATGAAAAAATTTGTTAGCAAATATGCTTCGCGCAGTTTAAACCTTTATCGCCTAAAAAACATTTATGCTGCTAACTAATTTTCAAAAAATCTAAAAAGTGTATATATTGTTAATGTAAATTCCAAGTATTGATTATTTAAGAACAAAGAATGACTTATTTATATTAATATCATTCTATTTTTATAAAAAAGAATGATGGAACAGACAGAGTGGGGTTGATCGGCAATAACAATTGTCACTGACAGGTTAACGATTTGAGGAGGTCGGATTTCTGACTGGCCCTTCGCTGGCTGATTCAGTGACCCTTCTTCGTTGCTCTCCATCTCACAAGTCTAGTTTCATGATATTCTTGAAATTTAACGGTGATCCTGCATCGTTGAGGTATCAGCATAGAAGCCTAGTTGCCAATAAGTTAACGATTTGAGGAGGTCGGTTCTCCGACTGACCCTTCGTTGGCTGATGTGGCGACCCTCTCTCTATGTTTTTATCTTAACTTTCAAGATCCAGCTAAAACAATGAGCAGCCCAAACACATAAATATTTAACACCAGCTGCACTATCAAATAAACTAAAAGAATTTTTAAAAAAAATTCAAATGAAAAATGACGTAAAAAGTTAAAAAAGAAACCTAACTTAAAAAATTTTTTGTAAAAAAGCAACTTTATTATTAACACTAACGCAAGTAAAACCTAAAGTATAATTATTTTGTTAAATCCATATATGAAAAAATTTGTTAGCAAATATGCTTCGCGCAGTTTTAACCTTTATCGCCTAAAAACATTTATGCTGCTAACTAATTTTCAAAAAATCTAAAAAGCGTATGTATTGTTAATGTAAATTCCAAGTATTAGTTATTTAAAAACAAAGAATTATTTATTTATATTAATATCGTTCTATTTTTATAAAAAAGAATGATGGAACAGACAGAGTGGGGTTGATCGGCAATAACAATTGTCGCTGATAGGTTAACGATTTGAGGAGGTCGGACTTCTGACTGGCCCTTCGCTAGCTGATTCAGTGACCCTTCTTCGTTGCCCTCCATTTCACAGGTCTAGTTTCTTGATATTCTTGAAATTTAACGGTGATCCTGCATCGTTGAGGTATGAGCAAAGAAGCCTAGTTGCCAATAAGTTAACGCTTTGAGGAGGTCGGTTCTCCGACTGACCCTTCGTTGGCTGATGTGGCGACCCTCTCTCTATGTTTTTATCTTAACTTTCAAGATCCAGCTAAAACAATGAGCAGCCCAAATACATAAATATTTAACTCCAGCTGCACAATCAAATAAACTATAAGAATTTTTAAAAAAAAAAAAAAAATTAAAATGAAAAATGACGTAAAAAGTTAAAAATGAAACCTAACTTTTAAATAATTTTTTGTGAAAAAGCAACTTTATTATTAACACTAACGCAAGTAAAACCTAAAGTATAATTATTTTGTTAAATCCATATATGAAAAAATTTGTTAGCAAATATGCTTCGCGCAGTTTTAACCTTTATCGCCTAAAAAACATTTATGCTGCTAACTAATTTTCAAAAAATCTAAAAAGCGTATGTATCGTTAATGTAAATTCGAAGTGTTGGTTATTTAAAAACAAAGAATTATTTATTTATATTAATATCGTTCTATTTTTATAAAAAAGAATGATGGAACAGACAGAATGGGGTTGATCGGCAATAACAATTGTCGCTGATAGGTTAACGATTTGAGGAGGTCGGATTTCTGACTGGCCCTTCGCTAGCTGATTCAGTGACCCTTCTTCGTTGCCCTCCATCTCACAGGTCTAGTTTCTTGATATTCTTGAAATTTAAAGGTGATCCTGCATCGTTGAGGTATCAGCATAGAAGCCTAGTTGCCAATAAGTTAACGATTTGAGGAGGTCGGTTCCCCGACTGACCCTTTGTTGGCTGATGTGGCGACCCTCTCTCGATGTTTTTATCTTAACTTTCAAGATCCAACCAAAACAATGAGCAGCCCAAACACGTAAATATTCAACACCAGCTACACTTCCAAATAAACTAAAAGATTTTTTAAAAAAATTTTAAAAGTGTTTATATCGTTAATTTAAATTCCAAGTATTGGTTGTTTAAAAACAAAAAATTATTTATTTTAATTAATAATATTCTATTTTTATAAAAAAGACTGATGAAAAAGACTGATGGAATAGACAGAGTAAGGCTGATCAGCGATGACACTTAGCACTGATAGGTTAACGATTTGAGGAGGATTGAGTTTTGATAATAAAATTTAAAAAATGTGACTTCCGCGTCTTTAAACGATATATTAATTTGATTTTGGCGCCTATGTTTGGTTTATTTATTAGATTTTTGTTTTATTTATTAGAATTTTTAAAAATACTTTTTCTTTACCTTTTACAATAACTACTACGCTGAGGATAGCCCATATAAATTCCTAATAGGCTAACCCGAGTGACTTAACCTAAGAAAAATGATTGCTCGCGTAACCTTTCTTTCATTACTTACCTTCCTTTTAAGAACCATCACGATTTAACATCAAAAAGGACATTGAGGAGAAGGGTTCGAAGACGACAAAATATTCAAGAGAGAATTGCAGCTAAGTGGAACTTAGAGGCATCTATAGATAGTGAGGGAACATTAGAAAAGGAGCAGAAAGTGGTCGAAGAACCACCAGTAAAAATAAATAAAGAAGATACAGAAGAAGTGGAAAATACATTAAGGTTCTTGGCCGATAATTTAGACGTTTTCACGAACAATATAATTGTAAAGTAAGGTACATTTAAATGATAAATATATACTTAAAAACATTAGTAACATAATTCCGAATCACCACCTATTGTAATACCAATGATTTCTCACCCCTATAACCCTTATCCCAACCGGAACACGTGACTTTATCCAGAATCTACGTGTAACCCAAACCCTAATTATCAATAATTATCACAACAATTATCATAAATATATTAAACATCTAAATCCCCCTTAGAACAACTGCTCTAAATATACCCACTAAGACATTGAATTACAGAGACAGCCAATTTCAATACTTGTCTCTAAAATAAAACCGATGACAATAACAAAAAATAATTCCCGCGGAAAATGATAGAAAAACTCACCTTGAGAATTACCTAACTCTTTTCGCGGAGACTAAAGAAGCTCTGACACGTAAATAGAACAATAGACCATTGAAAACTTACAACGATAGAACAATGGAATTTCTAAAAACAGAAGTTTTACATTTTTATGTGCACACGTTTCGTTCGTATCAGATATCTGCTAACAAGCGAAGAAAAAGCAACTTTGGCGTTCAGAAATATATTTTTTCACGTTTATTTAATAAAAAAATCCACATTAACGACAACACGAACAATGGCATCGAATAATTACATAAATATATACCCTACTACAACACCCAGCAACACGGTAAGAAAAACATTTCCTTTATCACATTTACATACTTAATAAGTCATACCATCACCACCCCACTATAATTTAGCGTTTACTTGAACATCACACGCCACTACAACTCACCATTGAAAGCACCCCATACTAATCTTACACATTATGAATATTTAGAATTTATTATAGAGTCCAAACACACCGGAAGACATATTCCTTACACAAGACGTGTTCCGAAATCAAGAAGTTCTCGCGACCGTAGATAAATTAGAATTAGAAATACTAAGGCACAGTACCACCCTGGAACCCGAAGACAAAAAAGAAGGAGACACAACACAAAAAGACGAAGAACTAAGTGACAGCCAAATGCTAGAAACGTAAGGTTTAGTTCAAACCTTTACACCAAAAACATCTTAAAAACTATTAATTATCCCCCTCATACCCAACCCCCTAGGGTCCGACTCCGTTATCTGAAAATTGTTGTGTTTATATATGTATGTACTTCATTTATGTATATCATTTGTGCGTGTTTGCATGCATATATGTTTGCATCTGTATATGCGGACATGTGGGGATGTATGTGTTTGCATGCATATATGCACACCCTACCCTGTTACCCTCCTAGTATGTATAGACCTCTGTTTTATACATGGTAGTGTTCATACAGATATATTTGTATGTGCATATACATGTGCACATACATTTATATTTGGATTCATACTCTTGCACCCAACCCCCTCTATTTCACTCTATTTCACTCCGTTACCTGATTTATCTGTTTTATGCATAGTTGTACTCACACAAGTATATGTGTACTTGCGTGTGCATGTGTTTGCGTGTTTATATGCGCATATGCGTGTGCATGTATGTGGACGTGTGTTTATGCATTAGGTGTGTATACATATATATGTAGAATTGTGTTCTTATATGGGTGTTTAGGCTGGTTTAGGCATACTTCTATGCCTAAACCAGCTCTCCCGTACCCAACCCCCTAAGATTCTAAATCAACTCTCACAGTATTATATAATTGCGTGAGAACATATTATAATGATCTACACTATTCTGTATGATCTTATAATGCTCGATACGCACACCAGATGAAATGGGAGACTCCTCGGGTATGAGTTCATCACATATCTAAACCTCACGTGGTAACTAAGCTGTAGGCCATGGAGTTGTTTTAGTACTTTAACTTCTTCGAAACAAGCTTAGACATTCCGACATGGCCCTGACGAGATGAAGGTTTGTCACATGCCACAACTTTCGACCATTATGATGACCTCAACCCTGAACTCCACTCGCGCAGCACTTTCCCCTCAACTTGTTTTACTTTTATACTACAATAATTTGTACTACTAATTTACTACTAATTTATTACCTTCAATTTACGATGGTAATCACTAAAGCTTTATAGCATACATACTATGCATATCGGATATATTATACACGATATATATAATATTCTAGATATACATAAGTCTCTCTATAAATAATATAAGAAACTTATTGGTTTACCTAACAAGCATCATACTGCCCCGAACCAACACCACTGAGCCAAACTGTGTTGCTATAATTGTACTGCACCCCGCACATAGTTCTTACAAAAATAGCAACAAACTCCACACTCTCATATGTTCTATCAACATATGTTAAAACATATCTTATAAAGTGCTTTTAACAAAGATTACGATCACAAAGAACATAATAACATCAAAATTAAATAAGACGGAAAATTAAAATATTTACGAAAATACAGATTCATACAAAGAAAGACATTAATTCACATATTAAACTTGAACATTTAGAACACCACAAACACAAAGCACAATAATTAACACAAACTTACAGAACACTGAAACAACACTTACTTAAACCTAACTTAAAGAACACTTACTTAACTCTAACTTAACTAGTGAATAATACTCCCCTCTTTAACACCACCTCTTAATACTGGACATCTGTCCAAATATTATAATTTATCTAGCACTCCCTTGCACTTATATAATATATTTCTTTCTTCTCTTAAGACTCTTACGGCCTGATGGTTCCATATCAGTGGTGGAACTTTAATAGCTTCCACTGCGAAACAATAGCAGATTTAATCCCTCTCCCGTCCCACTAGTGGGAACGGGATGCGGAACTTGGGCAACAACTTCTTCGGACAAATAACTTTATACACATCTTGCACTTTTTGTATCTTATTTTACACCATCTTTTTACACTCTTTCTCAACTTTCTAATTCAACTCTTTTATGAAAACCAGACTTACGTAAAACCCAAACGAAACTTATAACACAAAAGGAACCACTAAAATTACAAGATAGCAATGACACTTAATACTACTACGGGACACTAATAAGTACACCTAATACTACCACGAACACTAAACACCTTATACAAACATCTAAAACACTAATAACATTTAAAACTACCACCACGAACACGACACTAATAACACGATATTAGTAATGCCATTAATTACATATCTTTCACCTTAGCTCATATCACTGGCAGAAGGAAACCGTAACTTATACATAACTAGCAACAGCCATAGAAACTTTAAACCCCTCTCTTACAAAAAATTATTCATGTCACAATGGGCCGGAAAACTAAACGCAAACTACAACAAACAACTTAAAGAAAAGATTAACATCACTAGAACCAATATGCAAAACAAAACAATTACGAACATCTCAGGCACCCAATTAACAAAAAATGAACTTACTATACTAAATAAAGGACTTAGATTTATCTACTCCCCACAGGAACCTGACTTCGATCTATATACGAAACAAATAAAAAAATTTTAACGGCATATTTACTGTAAAATGTTTTTTAATAAACAAAACCCAACATCGCAAAACCCAACGAAAAAAGACCGCACGCTCAAACGACCCAACCCTAATTGGAACCCCCTTGCAGATAAAAACATGAAACTCAAAAGATACATGACCATAATAGACAGAGAGACGGAAAGAATCATGAAAGACCCAACCTACACAAATGCAAATAACACCACAATCAATGAAAGGAAAGCTCTGTATAAACTAAGAAGAAACAAATCCATAACAATCAAGAAGACAGATAAGGGCGGTGGTATATGCATATTAGATAAGAAAACATATGAAGAAAAAATTTTACAACTTTTGGAAGACAAAAACACATACGACGAACTACCAAACGACACAACAGAAATGGTAACAGACAAAATAATAAACGAAATTATTATGATGAGGAATGCACGAGCAATCCCCGAGAAAGTAGCCAACTTCATACTACCCAACACACCGAGTCGCACTCCCCTATTTTATGGACTACCCAAAATACACAAACAAGGAACACCACTACGACCGATAGTTTCTGGGTGCGATGGACCGACTGATAACCTCTCTGAATATGTGGTAAAGTACCTGCAACCTATGGCAGAAGCACTTCCCGCATACTTCAGGGACACCACTCACTTGCTTAGATTACTATCTGACATCAACTCCCCCGAGAGCCCGATAACACTGATAACTGCCGACGTAACATCGCTATACACTAACATACCACACAATGACGGCATCCAAACTATCAAAAACTTTATAACCGAACATTTACATACCATCAAATTCCCTCCCGAACTACCACCCATCATACCGACTAGACATTTTTGCCACCTTATTGAACTGATACTTAAGAACAGCTCGTTTATGTTTGGCGACAGGGCGTTCCGCCAGAAATTTGGCACCTCCATGGGTACCAGAATGGCACCGCCCTACGCCAACATATTCATGAGTACTTTTGACAAAACAATACACAACAAATTTAAAAACAGTATTTTACTGTACAAAAGATTCATCGACGACATACTGATCATATTCACGGGCACTACACAACAAACGGAAGAACTTACCACATACGCCAACACCCTACATAACGACATCAAATTTACATTCAACACCTCCAATGACAAGATCAACTTCATGGACATCACTCTACAAATAAACAAAAATAACAACACACTCACCTCAAAACTTTACAGAAAACCTACAGACACCCTGTCCCTCCTAAACTTTCACTCAAACCATCCCAGACACCAAAAAATAGGCATCATCTACAGTCAAGCACTACGACTCAACAGACTCATCTCCGATGAAGACGAACTAAACAAAGAACTCAAGAACCTTACAATTACACTCGTCACTAAAAACTACCCACTTAACGTCATTAACCACCACATCTCCAGAGCCTTACTTAAAACCCAAACGGAACTAATAACCCAATCGAAACCACTAAAATTACAAGACAACGATGACACCACATCCAATCAAATCCCCATCATACTCCCCAACGACAACATAGGGAGGGAACTAGCACAAATGATCACAAAACACTGGGCTATTATCAAAAACGACCCTGACCTAAACACAATACTGAAACCTGCACTACTTAAAGTACTATCCAACCACAAATCATTAAACGACCTACTTATATCTACAAGACACAAAGCTTAAACACACACAAAACTACAAACAAACGACCACTACCACCACCATCCAAGTACGACACAACCATGACTGCTCCCCATAACCTGACCAAGACACAATGAATGAGAGGAATACAACTGTACATGAAATGACAGAATAATACATCAACAGGAAAAATCTGAATATATTTACTTTGCGAATAAAGGTTTTTTAAAAAAACATCAACTAGAAATACACCCACATAAAATACTTGTAAACATAATTTACTTATAAATAGAAATACTTATACCAGACCATTGTATTTAGTTAGAATAATACAGACACCTAAATCATACACATCTTCCTACCTCAATACATCCCCTAATAACACTAATGTTAATAATCCCCATAATCCCCTCCTTCATTAACAAATGATTACAAATCATTACAAAAATGATCACCGCGACCAAACATAATAGAAACGAATATCCTAAATTATAAACGTAAATATGACTTAACTATTGATCCTGATATAAAAACATAACAGATGTTTTGAACACAATGAATACATTGCACATAAGAAATATAATCGGCTATCCAACTGTCTCTTCGACTCTAGGAAGGTGTATTAAACTAAATCTGCGATATCCCACCTATCTTACAAACAGATAAAACAACTAAGTTTATCGCGCGTGACAGCAGCTATTGTACTAAAAAACTAATACAAATACAACCTAAAGAAAAATTACTAAAAACTTCATAAATGAAAATACTAATAAAAACAATTTGATTCATTTTTAATTAGAAAAACTTTATTATTAACACTAACGCAAGTAAAACCTAAAGTATAATTATTTTGTTAAATCCATATATGAAAAAATTTGTTAGCAAATATGCTTCGCGCAGTTTTAACCTTTATCGCCTAAAAAACATTTATGCTGCTAACTAATTTTCAAAAAATCTAAAAAGCGTATAAATTGTTAATGTAAATTCCAAGTATTAGTTACTTAAAAACAAAGAATTATTTATTTATATTAATATCGTTCTATTTTTATAAAAAAGAATGATGGAACAGACAGAGTGGGGTTGATCGGCAATAACAATTGTCGATGATAGGTTAACGATTTGAGGAGGTCGGACTTCTGACTGGCCCTTCGCTAGCTGATTCAGTGACCCTTCTTCGTTGCCCTCCATTTCACAGGTCTAGTTTCTTGATATTCTTGAAATTTAACTGTGATCCTGCATCGTTGAGGTATCAGCAAAGAAGCCTAGTTGCCAATAAGTTAACGATTTGAGGAGGTCGGTTCTCCGACTGACCCTTCGTTGGCTGATGTGGCGACCCTTTCACGATGTTTTTATCTTAACTTTCAAGATCCAGCTAAAACAATGAGCAGCCCAAACACGTAAATATTTAACACCAGCTACACTTCCAAATAAACTAAAAGATTTTTTGAAAAAAAAAAAAAAAAAAAAAAAAAAAAAATTTTAAAAGTTTTTATATTGTTAATTTAAATTCCAAGTGTTGGTTGTTTATAAACAAAGAATTATTTATCTCAATTAAAATCATTACATTTTGATAAAATAGACTGATGGAACAGACAAAGTGAGGTTAATTAGCAATAACACTTGTCGCTGATAGGTTAACGATTTGAGGAGTTCAGTTTTTTGACTGGCCCTTCGCTAGCTGATTTAGTGACCCTTCTTCGTTGCTCTCTATCTCACAAGTCTAGTTTCATGATATTCTTGAAATTTAACGGTGATCCTGCATCGTTGAGGTATCAGCATAGAAGCCTAGTTGCCAATAAGTTAACGATTTGAGGAGGTCGGTTCCCCGACTGACCCTTCGTTGGCTGATGTGGCGACCCTCTCTCGATGTTTTTATCTTAACTTTCAAGATCCAACCAAAACAATGAGCAGCCCAAACACGTAAATATTCAACACCAGCTACACTTCCAAATAAACTAAAAGATTTCTTAAAAAAATTTTAAAAGTGTTTATATCGTTAATTTAAATTCCAAGTATTGGTTGTTTAAAAACAAAGAATTATTTATTTTAATTAATAATATTCTATTTTTATAAAAAAGACTGATGAAAAAGACTGATGGAATAGACAGAGTAAGGCTGATCAGCGATGACACTTAGCACTGATAGGTTAACGATTTGAGGAGGATTGAGTTTTGATAATAAAATTTAAAAAAAGTGACTTCCGCGTCTTTAAACGATATATTAATTTGATTTTGGCGCCTATGTTTGGTTTATTTATTAGATTTTTGTTTTATTTATTAGAATTTTTAAAAATACTTTTTCTTTACCTTTTACAATAACTACTACGCTGAGGATAGCCCATATAAATTCCTAATAGGCTAACACGAGTGACTTAACCTAAGAAAAATGATTGCTCGCGTAACCTTTCTTTCATTACTTACCTTCCTTTTAAGAACCATCACGATTTAACATCAAAAAGGACATTGAGGAGAAGGGTTCGAAGACGACAAAATATTCAAGAGAGAATTGCAGCTAAGTGGAACTTAGAGGCATCTATAGATAGTGAGGGAACATTAGAAAAGGAGCAGAAAGTGGTCGAAGAATCACCAGTAAAAATAAATAAAGAAGATACAGAAGAAGTGGAAAATACATTAAGGTTCTTGGCCGATAATTTAGACGTTTTCACGAACAATATAATTGTAAAGTAAGGTACATTTAAATGATAAATATATACTTAAAAACATTAGTAACATAATTCCGAATCACCACCTATTGTAATACCAATGATTTCTCACCCCTATAACCCTTATCCCAACCGGAACACGTGACTTTATCCAGAATCTACGTGTAACCCATACCCTAATTATCAATAATTATCACAACAATTATCATAAATAAATTAAACATCTAAATCCCCCTTAGAACAACTGCTCTAAATATACCCACTAAGACATTGAATTACAGAGACAGCCAATTTCAATACTTGTCTCTAAAATAAAACCGATGACAATAACAAAAAATAATTCCCGCGGAAAATGATAGAAAAACTCACCTTGAGAATTACCTAACTCTTTTCGCGGAGACTAAAGAAGCTCTGACACGTAAATAGAACAATAGACCATTGAAAACTTACAACGATAGAACAATGGAATTTCTAAAAACAGAAGTTTTACATTTTTATGTGCACACGTTTCGTTCGTATCAGATATCTGCTAACAAGCGAAGAAAAAGCAACTTTGGCGTTCAGAAATATATTTTTTCACGTTTATTTAATAAAAAAATCCACATTAACGACAACACGAACAATGGCATCGAATAATTACATAAATATATACCCTACTACAACACCCAGCAACACGGTAAGAAAAACATTTCCTTTATCACATTTACATACTTAATAAGTCATACCATCACCACCCCACTATAATTTAGCGTTTACTTGAACATCACACGCCACTACAACTCACCATTGAAAGCACCCCATACTATTCTTACACATTATGAATATTTAGAATTTATTATAGAGTCCAAACACACCGGAAGACATATTCCTTACACAAGACGTGTTCCGAAATCAAGAAGTTCTCGCGACCGTAGATAAATTAGAATTAGAAATACTAAGGCACAGTACCACCCTGGAACCCGAAGACAAAAAAGAAGGAGACACAACACAAAAAGACGAAGAACTAAGTGACAGCCAAATGCTAGAAACGGTAGGTTTAGTTCAAACCTTTACACCAAAAACATCTTAAAAACTATTAATTATCCCCCTCATACCCAACCCCCTAGGGTCCGACTCCGTTATCTGAAAATTGTTGTGTTTATATATGTATGTACTTCATTTATGTATATCATTTGTGCGTGTTTGCATGCATATATGCATGCATCTGTATATGCGGACATGTGGGGATGTATGTGTTTGCATGCATATATGCACACCCTACCCTGTTACCCTCCTAGTATGTATAGACCTCTGTTTTATACATGGTAGTGTTCATACAGATATATTTGTATGTGCATATACATGTGCACATACATTTATATTTGGATTCATACTCTTGCACCCAACCCCCTCTATTTCACTCTATTTCACTCCGTTACCTGATTTATCTGTTTTATGCATAGTTGTACTCACACAAGTATATGTGTACTTGCGTGTGCATGTGTTTGCGTGTTTATATGCGCATATGCGTGTGCATGTATGTGGACGTGTGTTTATGCATTAGGTGTGTATACATATATATGTAGAATTGTGTTCTTATATGGGTGTTTAGGCTGGTTTAGGCATACTTCTATGCCTAAACCAGCTCTCCCGTACCCAACCCCCTAAGATTCTAAATCAACTCTCACAGTATTATATAATTGCGTGAGAACATATTATAATGATCTACACTATTCTGTATGATCTTATAATGCTCGATACGCACACCAGATGAAATGGGAGACTCCTCGGGTATGAGTTCATCACATATCTAAACCTCACGTGGTAACTAAGCTGTAGGCCATGGAGTTGTTTTAGTACTTTAACTTCTTCGAAACAAGCTTAGACATTCCGACATGGCCCTGACGAGATGAAGGTTTGTCACATGCCACAACTTTCGACCATTATGATGACCTCAACCCCGAACTCCACTCGCGCAGCACCTTCCCCTCAACTTGTTTTACTTTTATACTACAATAATTTGTACTACTAATTTACTACTAATTTATTACCTCCAATTTACGATGGTAATCACTAAAGCTTTATAGCATACATACTATGCATATCGGATATATTATACACGATATATATAATATTCTAGATATACATAAGTCTCTCTATAAATAATATAAGAAACTTATTGGTTTACCTAACAAGCATCATACTGCCCCGAACCAACACCACTGAGCCAAACTGTGTTGCTATAATTGTACTGCACCCCGCACATAGTTCTTACAAAAGTAGCAACAAACTCCACACTCTCATATGTTCTATCAACATATGTTAAAACATATCTTATAAAGTGCTTTTAACAAAGATTACGATCACAAAGAACATAATAACATCAAAATTAAATAAGACGGAAAATTAAAATATTTACGAAAATACAGATTCATACAAAGAAAGACATTAATTCACATATTAAACTTGAACATTTAGAACACCACAAACACAAAGCACAATAATTAACACAAACTTACAGAACACTGAAACAACACTTACTTAAACCTAACTTAAAGAACACTTACTTAACTCTAACTTAACTAGTGAATAATACTCCCCTCTTTAACACCACCTCTTAATACTGGACATCTGTCCAAATATTATAATTTATCTAGCACTCCCTTGCACTTATATAATATATTTCTTTCTTCTCTTAAGACTCTTACGGCCTGATGGTTCCATATCAGTGGTGGAACTTTAATAGCTTCCACTGCGAAACAATAGCAGACAAAGTTTTTTTTCTTTTCTTTGTTACCTTTATGAAAAACGTTGTGCTTTAAGTATAAGCTTAAATTTTCTGACGCACCACCAGGTGGTCTATAACAACAACTTAGTAGAATGCTTTTGCTTTTTAACTTTTCGCTTTTATTGTTTAAAATTTCAATTGTAACGATTTCTTTATCCCCATCAGAAACGCACAGATCATTCCTAACGTTATGCGCAATGTTTTGTTTTATGTAAATCAGAATTCCTCCACCGCGTTTATTTAATTGTCTTTCTAATAAAATTGTTTCAAAATTAGGAAAATGGAAATTAGAGTTATTTTTAGGCTCATTTTGTGAACACCAAGTTTCCGTTAAGCAAATAATATCAAAATAGTTTTTAGTTTCTTCTATAAAATGTCGAAGATTTTCAAAATTTTTGTTCATACTGCTTATATTTATGTGGACAATTCTAATTTTTTTGTTTTCATCGCCATTTTTAGAAAGAAATTCTTTTAACTCACTAGCATAATGATAAAAACAATCTACTTTTAATTCATTAAAATAATTAATATCTGGATCTGTGTTTTCATCAGATCCAATGTATTTGTTTCTAAAGTTGAAAATAAGTGATTCATAGTCATCCATTTTATATTTTTTGTTGTTATAATTTTTTGTGTGCTGAATAAGATTTAAAAGAATTTCTTATACTTCTGAGGCGCGCGTTACAAGCTTGGTATATATAACTTTAGCAAACTTACCCTCAGCTCGAAGTTCTTTTGCTTTTGTAAATAGAAATCGTCTTTTTTCGATTGTGCGATTGCTATAGTCTTCGTTGAGATATATTTTTTCGTTCCATAGCTTTCTTTTTTTATACTCATTTAATACGATTTCTCTGTCTTTATAGTTAAGAAACTTTGCCTCGATAGTTCTTCTTCTTTTTCCAGATACGTGCTTCTTCCCAGTCCTGTGTGCTCTTTCGATTGCAATGTTGTTTTTAATTCCGAGTTTCTCCTTTAAGAACTCTTTAACCTTCGATTCGCTATCTTCCCAAGTTTCTTCTTCTCTTTCGTCAAAGCCATCAAAACGAAGATTGTTTCGTCTACTTCTATCTTCTAATTCGGCTAATTTATCTTGAATAATTTCGGTGCATTTAAGATTCTCGTTGACTTTGTTGTAATTATTGAGTTTACCTTTTAGGTCATTTGATTCCTCAACAATTTGTTCATAATATTTATTCTGGAAATTCATTGCTCTAGTAACTTCAGCTACTTCTCTCTTCAGTAAAGCATTTTCGTTTTTTAATTTTTCAATTTCGTTGTAAAATTTTTCTTCTAATTTATCAAATCTCTCTCCAAAGGTTTTTAGTAGAGTGCTTTCATGACATTCCAAAAATTCTTTTACAAATGTTAAAGATTTTGCCATTTTCGAATTATTTTAAAATATAAAAACTTATTATACTAAAAAGAAAAATAGTTTTTCCATTATTTTTTTTTTACGCTGCAGAAAACACGTCTGTTCATGAAGAGAACCTTGCATTGAACATTTAGTTCTAGCATTTCTTTAATTTTTCTAGAAGTAGTAAATGGTAGGGATGTACCGAAGCTGAAATTTTGCCGAAGCCGAAGCTTCGGCCGAAGCCACTTTGCCGAAGCCGAAGCTTCGGCCGAAGCCACTTTGCCGAAGCCGAAGCTTCGGCCGAAGCCGAAGCTTCGGCACTATATATGCTTAAAATTTAATCAGCATTCAGATCAGCAGGGGTGTAAAACAAAAAAGGTACCAAAACTAAGGTCCTTGACTAATAATATAGAAAAATTGTATAAAAATGAGGACGCCAGTCAGGGTTGCTGTTCCAGGTAGGGCAAAAGCTCTCAGCGCCCTTGTTTAAAAGTTTCTCATTATGTCGTTTCTGATACTTGACCGCATCGAGCGTTTTTTTTTTTAAACTTAAGCTTTATTGAAACATTCTCCCCAAATTTTCCTACTTCTAGTTCTACTTTTTCTGTGTTCAAACCATATTAATGTTATATAGCATTTTTTCATGTGCTGTATATTTTATTTTTATTTTTAATGCACCTTTTGTTAAATAGAAGTGGATAAAAATCTCTGAACATTACTAGAGTAAAATTATCTTTTGCACTTGATCACTCTTTCTTTAACTAAACACTCTTTGCTGATCTAGTTGTATCTAAAACATAAAAAATCTTAGAAACACACTTTATCTTTTTATTGCTATTTATTTCAATATCTTTTTTTTACTTCTCTGTATTCTTTAAACGAACAATTTCTAAACTAAAAAAAACCCAAGTTAAGACCATTTTGGATTCCACTACAACTGTTGTGCTCCTGCTGTTAAAAAAAAGTACAAATGATAGATTTCTCTCTAACTTCTTTTTTACACACTTTTAAGTATTTTTTTTTTTGATTATTTTCAACTTAACACTACATAACATTTTCTATAGCTTTTTTTAATCTTTTATACTTTGAAATCTTAGTATTCATTCTTCTTCTGTCTCTATAATGGATAAATCTGCATCAGTATCTGAAATCAAATATTAACTATCTGTGATAAAAACTTCCAAAGTAATCTAACAACTCTGTAGAGTGAGCTTTAAATAAAATAATAAATAGAATACTTTATAAATTTTATTAATAATTATATTATTATTTACTTTGTATTTATAAATAAACAGGGACTGAGCAGGCTGATATTTATTTGATTTAAATTGTTTATTTAATTTAAATAAATTTTGATGATAAATATAAGAGTTCAAAGTAATCAAAGCTTCAACCTTTAATTTATTTTAAATAAAATTTAAAAGTCTTCATAATATCATAAGAGGAAACCAAAATATTGGTTTATATGTTTAATATATAAATTCAATTTAGAAGTATTCATAATATTAATAAAAGAGCAAGGATAGTTATTATCATTGTTTTTCTTTTTCTTTTTATTTATCTAGTTTTTGTTGGCTTTTTTTTTTCTTTTTTTATTCTCCCCGTTTATATTTCATTTGCTTATCTTCCTTTTTTGTTGTTGAGAACTTTTTGTTTTTTATGTGTCACTCCATTGACTATTTTGTATCTATATAAGTGACACCTAACCAATTTCTGTAAATTTACGATGAAAATTTGTAAATTTTTATTAATATGGCTAAATAAAATTTTAAAAAATTAAACATACACACAATTTAAAATAGTAGCAACGTATCTTTAATCTTCTTTAAAGAGAGATTACTAAGGTTTATCGGTCAAATGTTGAAACTAAATTTTGTTCTATTTGCGGTAATCCCACACAATAATTAATATGAATTCGTTATTAAGGTTTTAAAAACTTTTAATTTGTTTTAAATTATAAGGTTTTTATTCTGCATAGAAATGCTGCTTCAGTTCATCTGAAGTCACACTTGGAAGCTTTCAAAGTGTTTGAGGACCTTCCTTAATTTTATTATTTTTTTCAAAATATTTTTACTTATTTATTATTATCCCCTCCATAACAAGACACTTGGGAGTAAATAATACTAAGTATATGGTATAGACTCCAACTTTAACTCTGTAGTCCTAAATTTATAACTTTATTAGACACTGGCAATTAGCTTATTTTTATAACTTGTCCCACAGTACCTTATAAATTTAATTAATTAAAATTTTTTGCCGAAGCCAAAGATTCGGCAAAAAATTGACCTGGCTTCGGCCGAACCGAAGCTTCGGCAAAGTTGCCGAAGCTTCGGCACGCCGAAGCCGAAGCCGAAGCTTCGGTACATCCCTAGTAAATGGGTTCTTTTTCGCTAACGATACAGTTCGACAATTTTCTATAGCGAAAGTTGATCTTTTATTTCCACGTTTTTCGGGTTTGGGTTTCCATTTTAACGCATTACATATCATTGTTGGTAAGCATCCAACCAGTTCGTGTATTTGTATGTAGGTTTTACAATGATTTTTAAGATTTATAATTAAATGCGGTAGTGGTGTAGTGGTAAAGCGCTCGTTTCATAAACGAGTAGTTCCGAGTTCGATCCCCATCACGTCCCTGGTAGTACCGCGCTCAACTCGTTTCTCCGCGCAGCGGCCTTGCTCGTCAAGGTTCGTGTTTCGGAGGTATAGAGTTGAGAGAGGGTTATGACCACAAATAAGTAGCCTCCTCGTCTGTAGTGGCATTCTCGGCCTTAAGGAGGTGAATTAAAAAAAAAAAAAAAAAAAAAAAAAAAAAAAAAAAAATTACGAGCTTCTTAAGTTCAATGCTAAGAGCCCCTCCATGTTTCTCTAAAATTTCAAAATTTTAGCAAGTGTATAAATTTATCTAATATAAAAAATAATTACTTCCTTAATGGTTATTATTAAGAACTAATTAAGATAATAAAAAAATAATAATTAGAATTTAATAAGTGCAGCAACTATTACACAAAAATTAATTTTTCACTAGTATTATATTGCACAGTCTAAAAAACAAAAAAAGAATGACCTTAATTCGATAATATTGAAATTTAAAACCATACAGTGCTGCAATTATCTTTCTTAAATTTCTTTTTATACTATTACACAACATGGGGTGGGGTTGTGTCGAGGGTTGGTCGGGATGGTAGGTTGGAGAGGAATTTATAAATGTTTCGTATTACTGTCAATATTAACAATAGCCTTAATCTCCTATTGTAAAAGGATAATCTTTTTGTTTTTTTCTCTATTATTTACCATAGAAACGTCAATCATTTTTTATAATAAAAACCAAACTTAATTTTAATAAAGCAGTTATGAGTTTAGAAGGCGAAGAGTGCAGCGCTTTTAATTTACATCAAGACAACAATTATTCAAACGAAGTTTATTGGGATTTACAATGCCAAATATCAAAAAAATTACAAGAGGAAAAGAACGAGCAACAAAAAGACGTATTAACGTTGAATCACCAACAATCAAACGAAAAGTTGAATACATCGAGCACCAGTTGCAACGAGGGCATAACGAATTTAAATATCGAGAGCTCCTCAACGAGTACTATACCATTACAGGGAAAGAATACCCAATACGAAAAGGCGATACAGTTACTGAAGTCCCGCTATTACACGAACAGGACGAAACAGATCTCAACGGAGCATGCTCTAGCAAAATGTTTCGAGGAGACAGTGATGCTTGTGATGCCGGAACAATCATTAGACAACCTAGCAGTGAGGGACCTATCGTGGATTGTCAGGAAGGACCATCAGATGTTCATTCAGGGTGTGAAAACGATATTGAAATCAAAAAGGACACAAATGAGAAAGGGAGGCAGGATATTGTCGAAATATCTTCAGACGAAGAATGGGTCGAGGAAGTTAACGAAAATGAAGGCTGTTGCGACAACGTAACAAGAACTGACAGATGTGCTGAATTACGACTAGATAACTCGGTACGAAAATATATAAATATATGGGATATATTTTAATATTATTATTTAACGCTTTAATTGATAAAATAATAAATAAATAATTTTAGGAACTGTAATGTTTTAATAAAGACTTACGCCGCGGATTTTATATATTTCATGTCATACACACAGGCAAACCAACGCATACCATCTGGTACAACGGAAAAGAGGCGAAATGTGACGCACTTGACATATGTTCCAAGACTCACACCATTTGCAAATTTTTCGATGGAAAAGAATCCGAATATAGTGGTCAACTCCACACACACGTTATCCTCGCCAGCTACGTTTTGGAAAGGGCAAAAAGAAGTCCAGAAGGCGAACAACTTCGCATCAGAAGAGCTTTTTTCAGAGCGAGACAGTATCTCTGTCGTGGATGTGCAGACATCACACGTAAGCGATACGGACACTACTGCAACACGTGCAACAACAGAATTTCGGTTAAGCACGTTAATTCCAATGCTTACTACAAGAATAGCATTGTCTACGTGCTTAACCGTGATTAGTTATATAAAATCACACTTAACATTTGACTTGGACAACATACAAGACGAAACAATACTAACACAACGACAACCCCTAAAACAACAACAAAAACAGAACTTTGCTAACTACCTATTTAATAACAACATAATGAATTCAAGACATTACGATGACGAACTTGCTAAAAGTGACGAATTACGAAGACTAGAATTCACGATACAATTAAAGGACCTCGAAGTGATAAAAAAGACTATATTCAGACAAATATACTTAAAACAACGAAACACTGACGTTTTAACACCACGAATAGTTGTATCTAATAACAAATCTCGTTTAGGTGCTCTGATGTTTTTCCTCTCCAACATCGCACTACAAAATCAAATCTCCGTCAATAGGCTAAAACAATTATTGTGCAACTTCATTTTCAATCTTAATCACAAAAAAAGGGGACTCATTCTCTGTGGACCGTCTGATTCTGGAAAAACTTTCCTAGCAAACCTATTATATTCTTCTTTCAAACGACATGAAATTGGCTACTTCAACTGTCCTACTGGTCCTAATCCATCTGCTTTCCTACTACAAGCATTGAGTAATTGCTTAGCCTATCGATGTGATGAAATGGTTTTCGAGCACCTAGGCGTTATTCAGTTAATGAAGCAACTATTGGAAGGGTCAAGTACACTAACAACAGATGTCAAATACAAAGATGCAATGCCAATAGATCCTCATCCAACTCTTATAACTATGAATTCTTCTTCTAAATTCGACATACTAAAATGGCATCCATCTGAGTATCAGGCATTTGAAAACAGGTGTACAAAACTCTTCCTAGGAACACCACTACTTAATATATTCAATGATAAAGAGCTAAGGGAAATAAACGCCTGCGGCCCTGAGTTATTGTATATGTTAAGTATGCACAAACAGGACAAAGACACAGATACAACAGGGGTACTGGACAAGTTCCAAGACTACATTTTTTTGTAATTTTTTATAAATAACAACGTATTTTGTAAATAATTTAATTAACATATATAATTTACAATAATTTTTGCTTTTTCTCTGCGGGTTCTTCGTTGTTTAATATTTCAACTTTACCAACAAACATAGCACTAAAAGCAGGATAAAATATCTTCTGATAAGAATTAAGAAATGTTATTTTTGCATTATTTTTTATACAAGGATTAGCCATAGTAACAGTAGTATGCGTAGCATCTTTACCAAATCGAGATTGCTTAATAGTAGGACGCTTATAAAGTTCGTTGACAGGATCAACACGTGTGCGATCATAAGTCCAGTCTTTATCAAACACTAGAATCCTATATCTAATACGCAGCCGTCCTCTAACAGTTGTTGGCATAACATCTTTGCCACTATAAGCAGGGTCAATCCAAAAATATAAACGCTTGCAGTTTTTATTTGCACTAAAAGGCATAACAGTAGGTAAATTATTCCAAAACGTATTATTAATATTTTCAGTGTTTTTATCTCCAGCACTTATATCATAATTAGAACGATTCTTAAATAAAACTGACGAATGATCAAACTCATCATACGGTTGTAGAAATACATCAAAACATTGTTCAATATTATATGGATCTCGTGAATCCGCACAATAAGGCGTAATAACATTAAATATACACCCAATATTACCGGTGTTATATTGTTCATAAGGAGAAACTCCCTGTCTCTGCAAATACCATCTGTCTAACTGAACAGGATAACGTATATTTTTACGCTTATCGTCACCTTCTGAAACAATAGAACGAGCAATAAGATTTTTTATTCCATAATTAGGCATATGAATATGACCAAAACGATAATCACAGGGATAAGTATTAATAATAGACCAATGCTCATCAAAAAATCCCTGAGCTTTCTGTTTATCAAGAGACGCAGTAGAATCAATAAATTGACCACCGGGATCAAGTGAAGTATCAGTAAACTTAAACGATCGAGAGGTGTACGGGTCATTAACCAATAACTTTATAGGTTTTCGTAAACCAATATCATTTTTCCGAACAATACTATGTATAACTTTTTCAGCTACATTGTTCTTCTCGAAAAATCTAGGATCCTTGGTACTCACAACATTAGAAAAACGAGTAGCGACAGGTTTACCAGCTTTGTCATTAAAAAACAAAGAATTCTCCAATAACTTAACTGTAGGTAGAGGACCAGGTTTCTTATCAGCAGAACTTAGTTTCAATTCAACAATTTTAGCCCAATCATCAGAATCCACCAAAGGATAACAAACATCTGAAATCAATTGATCACCTTCAACATCAAAAAACCTCAATCCAATATTTGACATTTCCAATGGTACAGACGAATTTTGAGTAGTTTTAAGTTGATTTTCAACGCGTACATCCATTACATCGCATTCCACAGACTTATCAACATAATAAATACCTCCGGTAGCCATATAATACTGATCTGTATTAGTCCACAAATTAGGATAATCAACAGGAAAATAATATATATTTTGCACGGTATCATTAGTACATTCAACATACCAGTAAATAGATTGTTCAACACAAAACTCATCATAAAAACTTTTACTACAATCAAACCCTCTTTCGATAATGAAATCGGGTGATGCGCTGACTTCGTGATTCGGGGATTGCTCTGCCATTAGTTACGTGATAACCTCTTTCCGACCAATCTTTTCTTCCTTTTGGATGAACGAATATTCTTCTGTGTGTCCGCACCATAAGCAGCTGCTACATCAAATGAGTAATTGCCAAATAACTTCTCTAATATAGCAGGACTCTCCTTCATAACACTCCATGGAATTGCATATTTAGGTAATTCATCATAAAACTTAGGAAACTGATAAAACAATTATTGTGCGACTTCATTTTCAATCTTAATCACAAAAAGTGGGGACTCATTCTCTGTGGACCGTCTGATTCTGGAAAAACTTTCCTAGCAAACCTATTATATTCTTCTTTCAAACCACATGAAATTGGCTACTTCAACTGTCCTACTGGTCCTAATCCATCTGCTTTCCTACTAAAAGCATTGAGTAATTGCTTAGCCTATCAATGTGATGAAATGGTTTTCGAGCACCTAGGCGTTATTCAGTTAATGAAGCAACTATTGGAAGGATCAAGTACACTAACAACAGATGTCAAATACAAAGATGCAATGCCAATAGATCCTCATCCAACTCTTATAACTATAAATTCTTCTTCTAAATTCGACATACTAAAATGGCATCCATTTGAGTATCAGGCATTTGAAAACAGGTGTACAATACTCTTCCTAGGAACACCACTACTTAATATATTCAATGATAAAGAGCTAAGGGAAATAAACACCTGCAGCCCTGAGTTAGTGTATATGTTAAGTATGCACAAACAGGACAAAGACACAGATACAACAGGGGTACTGGACAAGTTCCAAGACTACAATCCTTGGAAAGGATACTGGATATTACGTTATTTCTTTCAGTAAGAAATCTTGCATTCTGTGGTTCAGACACGGCAATTGGTTCAAAGAGCAATGGAAATTTTCTTGGGGTGTTTGAAATACTGGCTAAGTACGATGCCGTCCTCAAGGAGCTTCTGTTAAGAATTCAGGACAAAAAACAAACGCTCACTATTTGAGCAATGACACACAGAACGAGTTGATTAGATGTTTAGCGCAGGAGGTTGAATTAGAAAACCTTTCTATGGTAAAAAAAGCAAAATACTATTCGGTTATTTTAGATTGCACGCCAGACGTTTCGCACAAAGAACAAATGAGCATTATTTTAAGATCAGTGACATGTACTTCTAGAGTAGGTATTAACATTTCCGAAAATTTCTTTGGATATCTCACAGTAAATGATACCACTGGAAAAGGGCTTTTGGATGTCTTTTTAAATCAGGCAAAAAAATGGGATCTAAATATTCTTGATTGTCTTGGTGTTCAAGCCAGGCTTCTAGAAATGAACCCAAAGGCTATATTTGTTCCATGTGCAAATCATTTACTGAATCTTGTTATTGTTGATGGTGCACTGTCATCTATCAGTGCAATATCTTTTTTGGAGTTCTTACAAGATTGTATACCCTCTTTTCATCGTCTTCTCCTCGATGGGAAATTTTAAAATCGTGTGTGGAAATTTCTGTCAAACCACAATTAGATACAAGATGGGAAAGTAAAATAAACTGAGTTAAACCACTTCGCTATTATCTGAAAGAAATTTTAGAGGCACTCGACAGATTGGAAAAACATGCCTTTGAAAAGAAAGATGGGGCAACAGCCACAGAAGTGCGATCTCTGATTGAATATATTAGGACATGGCCTTTCTTATTATCAATCATTATTTGGTATGACGTTTTATTTAAAATCAACAAATCAAGTAAGCTTCTTCAGTCTTCTACAACCTCTCTTGACATATTGGCTAGTGAAATAAAAGCAACAAATACATTTCTTTATGAGTATCGCGAGACTGGATTTACTGACGCACATATTAAAGCACAAGAAATTGCAGAAGAATTGGGCATTGAAAAATTTTTTTTCGTAAGCACACTGTTTTTCCAACAGTGCGCTTACGAAAAAAAAAAATGTATTCATACGAGTGTGGTGATGAAACTCGGCAACCTGAGCATCAGTATAAAGCAGATTTCTTTTTGCCACTCATTGACATGTCAATTGCATTAGTAAAGGAGCGTTTTGAACAGGTCAGTATCTTCACAAATCTTTTTGACTTTCTTTACCGGTCTGAGAGTCTTATCAAATCCTGTAATGAAAATTCTCTTACTGTATTTTGCACAAATTTGCAAACGAAGCTCGGTGATATAGATTCTGAGGATGTGGAAATGGAGTTGAAACGATTTGTCATAGTTGTACAAGAGGACAAAAATACAAACCTGAAATCTGCATATGACTTCCTTAACTACGTCTACAAAGAAGAGCTGCAGGAAACTTATCCTAATCTAGTTATTGCGTTACGCATCATTCTTACTTCTCCAGTAGCTGTTGCAAGTGCAGAACGTAGCTTTAGCAAGTTAAAATTAATTAAAACTTTTCATAGGTCAGTATAAATACTCTTATTTCCTTATACGTAAACACATATAACTATATTTCTTCGTATCTTTATGTAGGTCAACAATGGTCGATGAACGTTTGTCTTCCCTAGCAATGCTGTCAATCGAGAACAAGGTGGCAAGGAAATTAAGTTATGAAGGTTTAATAAATAAGTTTGCAAGTATGAAAACACGACGCAAACCTTTTTTTTGACCTGTGAATGCCTAATACATTCACAGTAGTCAAAGAAACTTTTTGTTTTAAACTCTTAATAAATATAACAATTATAAAATATACTTAATTTAATTAAAGGGTTAATTTTATTGTTTTTTTTCTCGTCAACGACTACTTAAAAATATGTTCGGTGCATTATAAAAGATACGCCTTGCGCTTTTTGAAAAAAAAAGTGTCAATTTAAACGCATTTAAAAAAACTTTAGGGGCCTAATAGAATGTTTGGAGGGGGGGCCCTAAAGCCACTAGCCACGGCACTGAACAGGATATATTAAACGACGCATTAATAAGCCAAAATTTGTGAAATGATCACCTCAGCTTTTAAGGTCTGTCAAAAGAAAAGTCAAGCAAAATCCATAGCGCTTCATCCGCCAGTTGGCAAGGGAAGCCAATGTTGTCAACTCCACAATGCAAAAAGTTATGAAAGATTTGAACCTTAAATCGAGAGCTGTTGTGACTAAGCAAATAAACAGAATGAAAGTAGGAAAGAGCGATGCAAAAAATTGGTAAAATGGCGAAAATCTTACCATGGGCGTGTGACAATCTTCTCTTTTCACTGTGGATAATACTAATCGTCGTAAGACAAGGTACCTTAGTACTGCCAAAACAGTAAAGGAAGTCCCTGAGAATATCAATTATTCATTTTCATCAAAACAACCAGCTTCTGTGATGGTACTTAGCGTGATAGCAAGTGATGGAAAAAAGTGTCTACCAGACACTTGCCAGAGGCTAGCAAGATTCCACATGCAAGTGCTGAGTCACTAAAAAGGTCTATATGCAAAGCATGGGCCAAAGTTCCAGAAGATGTCAAGAATGCATGCAGATCCTTCCAGCGGCGTATCCAACTTGTGTATGATGCCAATGGTGGCCACATTGAATAATTTTAAACCTTAGTCATAAAAAAACATCTAGTCAAAATTCTAGTCAGTTATGAATTGAAATAAATTTTTTGTGCATTTTCAAATTTTTATATTTTTTGTGTTACGCTGTTACTCGGTCACCCGGTAGGATATTAATTGTGTATTAAGAGGTTTTACTTAGAGAAACTTTGGAGTACTTCCAGTTTTTGAGGAAGCTTTGTCAATAATGTCAATAAATTTGATTTTATTCAATTCCGCTAACCGATACTACTATCGATACAAGTAGTCGATACTACTATCAATACAACGCGTGGCCCGCGCGTCACGCGTTGAACAATCCTGCTGTAGAACTATTTATCTATCTATCTATCTATCTATCTATCTATCTATCTATCTATCTATATATATATATATATATATATATATATATATATATATATATATATATATATATATATATATATATATATATATATATATATATTTATATATATATATATATATAAATATATATATATATATATATATATATATATATATATATATATATATTTATATATATATATATAAATATATATATATATATATATATATATATATATATATTTATATATATATAACTTTAGGCATACTTTTTCATAAGTGTATATACATTTATGAAAAAACATGTCTAAAGTTAAAGACAGCAGAAGAAACATGATTAGCTATTTATTAGATACTTTTAGCTATCTATTAGACAGTTTTGAAAATATATTATTAATTTGGTTTTAAAAGTTAGGTATTAAATAAGCGGGCCATGGCAAAAGACTTACTTTTTCAACTGTTTGATACTAGCAAACTAAACCACCAGTATAAATATATATTAAAAGGATCTGGAAACTAGCGCGGTTAAACTGACAGGTAACGGTTCAACTAACTAGGAAGGAGAGGAGTTACGGTGTTAAGTTATCCTAACTGTTTAACTAAACTAAATAAATAAACGGTGTGAACAAATCCTAACTATTTCAACTAAAATAATTAACCAATCATATGTTAAGTCTTAACATTTAAAAGTTAATTGGTTAGTTAGTTTAGGTAAAATAGTTAGTTAGGATTTGTTCACACCGTGTTATTATTAACTCCTCTTCTTCCTAGTTAGTTGACTGTTAATTACATGTCAGTTTAACTGCGCTAGTGCTATTTCAGTTAGTTTGTATAAAGCAGTTGAAAAAGTAAGTTGTCTAAGTTAAATAGTAGTGATTAACTCAGAAAGTACTTCAATGCATGGTTCACAGCTCAACGAGCAGCTCATAACAGACCCTATGATAAAAGGTTTCGAGGAAAAGGGTCTAACGGGGGAAATAGTTTCGTTCCTAGAACAATGCCGTGGAATGAAAACGGTTTTAACGGAGGTAAAAAAAGAAAGTTCTTGGTCTCTACTGAAAGCCATAGTGGTAAAGCGATCTTTTATAGATCCTATCATATCTTCAGGCTTGACCCAATTGTGCCTAGAGTCTTTGACACAACACCTTTTCAGGTGTCATGATTGTACTATCGGTTTGGAAAGATCATGCATAATTCTGCCCATTTTGGTTGCCAGCGAGCCCAGCCTCGTTGCCATGTTTTGCTCAGAACCTTGTGTGACCTTTCAGGGAAATGCTTCTGGACTGTCCGGCAAGTAATTAGAGCATATTTTAAAGCTGTGTCCGATTGGGAGCAATGTTATCGATGTCGACGTGCAAAAGAATCAGAAGATACATCGAAATGTGACGGATGTGGAACTGGAATCGTGTTCATCGATATCAAAGAGAAAGAGCATTTCCTCCACGTCAACAACTACATTATTGGTCATAAGGATGAACCAGAGGCGCCTACCGTACTGCCCTGTGAAAAACACGTTGAACGTAACAAGTTCTGTTTCAAATGCGCGGCGTTTTACCAGAGCACGGCAGATTCTTGAAGAAGATTCACATAAATGGTTTCTTCCTAATTGTGTTAGTATGCGTCCTATTACTAAGGTACTAAAATGTTATTTCATGAATATTTGGTTGCAAACAAGGTTCATAATAGTTTATAGTATATGGAGTTATTGGGTACAATGTTGGCTAAGTTTGCATATGATTCCTGTATTAACCTATAAAGCTTGTACAAAGGTCGCCTACTCGGAAGCGTTCCTTTGTGTTAGTCCTCCTTCTATTTTGACTGTAGTTATGAAGTTTTTGCTCGTGTTTCTGATAATGAAAGGTGTTTGTGTTTTGGTCTATTTAAATGTGCATAGTGTCCTATTAATAAAGAACGCGTTGCTGCATTATCAACTGCTCTAGCTGCCTTCAAATCTGTTGTTGAAGAAAATCGTTTGTCGTTGAAGGAGTTTATGAATATGTTTTTCGCCATTGTCGTTTGTTGATAAGAAGAATATGATATATGGTAAGAAGAATGTTTTTGTATTTATCAGTGTTTCTAATAGTGGTAAGAGTACTTTAGTCGATACTGTTTATGCCAACTTTAATTGTTATGAAATTGGTATTGTTACAGTACCTAATAATGGTAATGTTAGAGCGTTTTGGGTGGCAGATCTTATTGTAAAATTTAATTATCGTTTAAAAATAGTTTGATACAACATAATTGTGATGTTTTTATACGCAATTTCATAAAAAATTAAAATCTGAAACTAGTTTTTTCTTTAAAACTTAAAATCTGGAAGATATTATTAGTTATGGTTATAATCAATATATTTAATATTTATTATTAAACTTATGGTTATAAAAATTATTTAATATTAAAATGTTTTGAGTTCAACAATTAATCTCATCTATGTCTGAAAGCGCATTTTTTTTAACAAAAAATTTTAATTTATTTTTTATGAATTGTTAAAAATTTTTTAATGATCATAAAAAAAAACCAGACAAAATTTAGATGTACAATAAAAACATTTAAAATTTAACTTATGCAGGGTTCAGCGTTCGACTGAAGATGGTTCCAAAGTACTGGTAACAATACTGATGGAAATTAAATAATGAAGTGAAAGAATTGAAGCGCCAAACTGAATTTAATACTTACATGTTGCAGAGCATGTTAGGAGCGATGTAGTTTGCAAAATAATGAACAATTAGAGTTCTGTAAACTTGAAAATCTCATTGCAGCTGGGCGGTTTTCATGACTAAATTTTTTCAAATTTGTAAAAGCTTACAAAGCTTTTATAAATTTGAAAAAATTTGTTACTTTTGTCAAAACAACCACATTTTATATAGGTATATTTATTTTATGATAATTATAATATTCATTTGTTAAGTTATAAATATTAATTTGAATATGTTAATAATGAGATTTCAGGGTGGCCACCAACCTGGAATTCCTAGAAAAGTCAGGGAATTTCTAAAACAAGGCAAAAGGTAGTCTTAAAAAAGTAAGAGAGTTTTATTGACTCCGTCACAAACTATAACTTATTATTTAAATTAAAAAAAGCAAAGTAATATTGTAAAAAATGAATTAATAAAGATCCATCAATGAGAGCACTTTTATCTTATTTATATATTTATGAATTATTTATATTTTATATATTAAGTATTGATGCACTGTATTAAATATTTGTTGCGCTGTATTAAATAATTAAAAAATTGTTGCATTGTATTAAATATTGCACATTATAAGTTATATATTTTATCTAGGAGAGTTTATTTTTTTTTTAATTATATATTATATATATTTATATATTATCTTTATTTCCTATATTCATTATAAGTTATATATTTTATAAGAAACATATTAAAGTAAAGAAGTTAGCTTGTTAGAAAATATTAGAGTTATTGGAAGTATAAGTATAATGTAAGGCTTAACTGGAATTTAAAAATTAATTCCAGTAATCAAGGGTTTGATTACTGGACACTCTGGCTTTATAAATTAAAGCCAGAGTGTCCAGAAAATTTATTTTCCCTGACTTTTCACTGACTAAAATAAAAACTTCCTGATTAGATGGAAAAGTTGTAAAATAAATAATATATAAATATATATAATATATAATTAAAAAAAATAAACTCTCATAGATAAAATATATAACTTATAATGAATATATGAAATATAAATAATATATAAATATATATAATATATAATTAAAAAAAAAAAAAAATTAAAAGCATTTACAAGTACAACATTTATGTAATCCTCGTTCTTAATATATAATTGTTATTAATTTTCTTCAGTTTCTAAATATCTAATATGATGCAAAATTTTCACATAGACTCTAACACAGAAAAGGGCATTATTTGAGAGAGGAGCAATTTTGGCTGTGAAGTAAACAAAAGATAAGAAGGAATTATAACTCCTTATGTGTTAAATTTTTTTTAATAAACAGCATAATCAACATGGTTTCATGTCATTAAATCAGTCAACAATTGTAAATAAGGAAAAAGAGGAGCTTATACAACTTTTCTTGAATGGTAGCATAAAAAATAAGTATTATTAAAATATTTCTTCACACTACAATACTGACAAAAATGGTTTACTCTCTATAGCAATACTACTTCTTACTATGCAATACATATTATACCTATTAAGTTCTCGCCTAATCAGATATCTTTCAACTTGATTACAATTTAATTCAGCTCACTTGAGCATATCTTATTCAATTCCGCAACGAATCAGAGTAGTACACGCTACTGTAACTGTATCCTGCGGACATTTCAGAAAGATATCTTAAGTATGGATTTTTCGGAAATAATTGCACGCTGGATACAGTTTTTTCAAAAATTTGGTATCATGCGTGTAGGTTTGGGTTAAGGGTCCCAGCATCCGAAATAATAAGGCCGGCGATTGCAAACTCATTTTTAAGCTTAGTTACACCCTTTACTTCGCTGACCCTGCCTATCTTGGGTTCTGAAGTTTGGGCTAATGTTTATTTCTAAATCTTAGAAAAGGTCAGGTTCACTTGCTGTTATTTTGTGGGCATAACAAGGTGATTTTTAGTAAATATACAAAAAAAACACCCTATTGGGAAAATAGGGCCCTGTTATTTTTTTTTCATAATTTTTTTTTGTTAGATCGCGACAGTTTTTATATGTAGAGGTAGACCCTTTTTATCAGTTTTAAAAGCGACGGGCACCTGTGGGGCCTAACCCTAAAATCGCATTTTCCTGTAGCTGTGGTGCAAAATACATCTGTCATCATTTAACGACGCTGTTATATTAAAAAAAGTCCCCATGATTTTAATAGAGAATTTCATGCTCTTTTGAATGGTATACAAGGTTTTATATTTTGACGTATATTATGTCGTTAATTTGCCTTCAAACATCAATTTGGGTTAGTGTGTCTGACGGACATCGTATAGTTTTGATCTTGCAAGTGGCACTATAGCCGTTTCTTATAAGATAAATGTGCAGCTGTCCAATATGTTTTTTTTATGCTTAACTCTATCGAATGACACAAAATTTTTTTTTTTTAACAACTCCTTTCATATACGGGACACATTACCCTTTTTTGACCGCGTTAGGGGTAAAAAGGGTAGTTTTGACGATATATTAAAAATTCAAAAAAATTGCTGTCGTTAAATAAACGTCAAAACTTGAACTATTTTGCAAAAACGGCTTTACTACCATTTATAATTGCGCTTAATTATAGATAAACATAATTCCCGTAGGCTGCGGGAAACACTAAATCCAATCCGTCAAAGTGCTGTGTTTCATCAATAAAGACTCATGAGAAATGATTATTAATTGATGAATTCAGTATAAAATCATCAATATTTTTATCTTTTAGTTCCCATAAATATTTTCACAGCATGGTGTCTTTTGAATACTTTTTATTTTTAAAAGATTGCTTATGTTTGGCAAAAGGTTTTTTCCATTCACCCATCATCTGTTATGCCAATATATTGTTTATCAGGTACATTCTTAAAGGAAACAACACATTTATATACCAAATTTTTTGATAAGCAGCCTTTACTCGTTTTAATTTTGGATTTTTTGTTTTGTTTAACAAAGAATTGTTGTGATCTTCTATAATTCTTTCCATATTTTTTGTGCAACTGTATCTAACTTTATTTGTACTTTGATTGAAAACTTTATGTAATTTATTAGAGGGCGGGAAATGCTTATCGATCAATTTTCAAAAACACTTTTCCTATGTTAGTGGAAACACTTTTGATATATGGGGGGGGGGGGGGGGGGGTTAAACCAAATTACATTTCTAGTTTTATTTTGCTTTTTTGTATTCTTTTTTTCAGGGTCAAATTTTAATTCAAAATTTTTAAAACCACCTTTTTTAAGGGCATCTTCAAATACTTGTTTGGAGGAATTAAATACATTTTTATAAAAGGAGTTTCGATTAAGCTTGTTATTAATTGAAATCAGGATTTGTTTTAGAATTTGGGGTGGATGATTTGAGTTAATATTAATATACAATAATTTATCGTTTGGTTTTTTGAAAGGCTTATATGAATTTTCAGAGAGATTAAATGTGACATCAAGAAAGTTCACATTTTTTAAATTTATGTTTATTTTGATTTGAAAGCCAATATTTTTAAAAAAATTTTATAATCTCTTTTCTAAGTTTATCAAGCTGTGGACCAGATTTTTTTACGCATCACTATTATACCATCGTCGCAATAAAGACCTAAATCATTTATATTGATTATTTTACTTAATAAATCTAAAATATATAGTCCAACAAATTCACAAATTTCTGCTCCGTCATAACTGCCTATTGTTACATCAAAGCAGTTATGTATGTTGTTTTTTTTCCAAGTTTTCTTATTAAAATAAAGTAAAGTTTTTCTACAATGTTTTATTATGCGGATTGTTTCTTCAGGAATAACTGATGTTAAAAAAAATTAATTAAACTCTAATATTTTGGTTTTTGCTGATAAAACAATATTTAGACAGAATGTTAAAATACAATTAAAAGTGCTCAACAAATAATAATAAGGAGCCTAATATAAATATAAACAATTAATCTATCATAGTTACATGAGTTTTCTTTTCATGTTAAATTAAAAAAAAATAAGATATAAAAATCTATAAGTAAATATATACAATTGTTGTTGCCATCATTTAAGGTTGATTTAATTATCTGCAAATAAAAATAAATGATATTAAATTTCTTAGCACATCAAAGGCTATATTGTTTTAAAACATTAGACATAATGTACAAATTTTTCAACAGTTTCAAAATATTTTTAGATTTTTTTGAAATAACTACAAAAACAAAATTTTGAAGGATATCTCTGTAGCTACAATAAAATTTTGAATGAACTTATTGATCATTTTTCTTGCATCCTTAAACAATAAATGGAATCCACAAATAAACTCCTGCAGCTTAGTGCGGTTAAGAGCTAAAGTGTTAAGGCTATTTTTTATATCTTCAGAATTTATCTTTTGCTGGGTATATCCTGAAATCCAGCTATTTTTTTTTTAACTTTTTTCAGATTTCTAAAAAGTTTTTTTATTAATACAAATTTGAATATACAAATTTTCATAACTCTAGGACTATATAAGAACATATTTAATTTTCAGATTATCTATTTGCTAATCCAATTTACATAAATTTTTCTTTTCAAAGACCTTTTTTTGGACCATTAATTTTCTCCCCAGTAATAGCAGCCACATAGTAAAGTTTAATATGTTTTATTGTCTAATAGTATATAGTAGAGTATAGATATTTCAAACTTTTCATTGGTATTTTATAACTCCAGTTCCAAGTGAATTTAACCAATTAGTTTGAGTGAAGTATGACACCAATATTTGAGATTATTCATGATAAAAGTGCTCTCATTTTCTGTATATTTAAACATTTTTTTGCAATCTGTTATAAAGCTATTAGCGTGGCCAAGTCAGCCAAGGAAAATTCTCAAAATGACATCTAGTTGTTATTGAAATAAAAAAAATTATATATATATATATATATATATATATATATATATATATATATATATATACACTTACTAAAGCGTGTTTTGATAAGCATTTGCTCACTTTTTCTGCTTACCTTAAGCCATATCGTTTTTTTCAAAAAAAAAAAAGAAAAAAAATAAGAATGACGAATGAAACGATTGCAGCTCCATCCCAAACCCTCAGTCAATGTAGCAGCACTCCACTGCGAGTCAGGTTATTTGTCAGTCGATGTATGTACTGAAGCCCCCAGCAGCAGGCTATTTCAGTATGACATCAGATTGCAATTAGTACGCAATACTATTTGTATATATATATATATATAAATATACATATATATATATATATATATATATATATATATATATATATATATATATATATATATATATATATATATATATATATATATATATATATGTATATATATATATATATATATATATATAATTCATATATGTATATAAATACAAAATTGAATTACTTTTTTACTTTGCAGATTTTGGGCTAACAAACCACAAACTTCTATTTGAGGATATTAAAAGATCCGGCAGAACACCTCAAATTCAGTTCACTGGTGAACTGAATTTGGTGAACTTTCAATGTGAATGAAAAACTGAAGCATGTAAGTTATACTTGAGTTGCTTTTGCAAAGCTAAATTTTAAAATTAAATACAAAATTGAGTTTTGTATTTATATTAATAAAGAATATCTTTATCAATAAGCTATTTTAGGTTGCTATCTGCAGATGACATGTTTGTAAATTTATTTAGGGATTTAGCTTTTAATAATATAATTATATATAATTTTAATAATTTAATAATATACTTATAATATAATTTTATTCAAATATTACTTAGTATAATAGTTTCTTTAGAAAAACCAAGACCATTGCTTCATGAAAAGTAGATATCACGCGCAAAACATTAAAAAAATGAATTGCCCTGCAAAAGTTGTTTTAAGAGATGTGGTGATATTCAATGGTTTCAAAGTAAAATAGTAGTAGTAATATTAAAATAGCTATATTTTTTTGATAGAAATAATAAAAATGCAATTACTATTCTCCAGGCAACTGCAAATACTAAAAGCAGCAAAAGAACTATTGCAGAAAAATTAAAAGCACCGTGGATCGGCACTCATCAGCCATATATTTAAATCAATCAGAATGATTGATTTAAATATATGGCTGATGAGTGCCAAAAACGGCATGAAACTTTAAGTACCGTAAAAAAGTTGTTTTTTCTCATCTAACCTTTTATTTATTTATTGATTTATTTTATGATTATTTCACTTTATATTGATCACTCTCAAATCGAAAAAGAGTTGATTATTATCAAATAATCAAAACAACAATATATATATATATATATATATATATATATATATATATATATATATATATATATATATATATATATATATATATATATATAAATATATATATATATTTATATATTATATATATTATATATATATAACAATCATTTTCAAATGAGGTAAATCATTTTTACCTACTCAAAAAGATTATCAACTACAAGTTTATATATTGCTAGATTTACTACCTTATCTAGCTTATGCAAGAAGTAATATATTTTAGAGCCCAGCGAAGCTTAAAAATTTTGAATGAAATCAAATCAAAGATATGATTCGAAATACGATCCGAAAATTTTTATAAATCGAATCTTTACTTATTTTGTTTTGCTTCCTCAATAAGGTTACTTGTAAAATGCCTTAGGCAAACGTACTTATAACTTGTAGGTTATAAACATTTTATTAATTGAAAACACATGTATAAAAAAAAGCATGAGACGTATCTTTGATTAAATTTTTTAGTCCTAATGACCTTGTTTTTCAAAAGCCATTTTTTCAACCATATCAGCTAACATTAAAAGAAAGCTCAAATGTTTATCATTGTTGGATGAAAAAAAAGAACAATTATAAATTTTAAAATTATAAAAAAACATTACTATTTCTTCATAAAGTCCTTTAACAATTTAAAAAATTTTTGAATGAGGTTTTGAAGCAGCTACAATCTCATCACAAAATATTCCTAAACTAGTTGACACATTTTGATTTTCAATTGTTTTAGGAAAAATTACAGTTTAATAAAGTTTAGGCAATTTTATAAAAGCATCTTTAATAAATTGAAAAAGTTTCTCAAGATCTGACCTTTTTGCAGTTCTTGAAATACCTTTGTAAGTAAAACATAGTTCTAAGCATTTTTCTGTGAGCCAAATGTTGCAAATAGATTTTATTAAATGAACAAAGTCATATAGAAGAAAAGTGTTATCATTAGTGCACCTAGTGTTATTGAGATAAAACATTCCAAAAAACTTTATTTACTTTATTGTCCAAAAATTCCACCAACAACAACCACCACAATTTTTTATTGTTTGCATTGTTTGATCATATTGAAAATTAGCATCTAAACCTGTTACTGGGAATGCTTTATAAAGCATTACATACAATAATTGTTATACATTTATACAAAAACTTTTTTTGGTCAAATAAAGAATTAATCATTAATGGGAATCCTAAAGATTTACTAAAAATGTTACCTCCTTAATATATATAATTTTTGTTATTCTGTGGTTTACCATAATTTTCATCAATTAGTAGAATAGAAATATAGAATAATAAGAAAATAAAAAATTTAGAGAAATGAGAGAAAATTTAGAGAATTAGAACATTTTTCACCAATAAACATAATAAGTATATACTTTACATTTTCATACAAAAGATTTTCACAGACTTTGTAACATTGTAGTTACATATGCATCCAGTGACACGACACTATAAAACCATATTCTTCAAATCTAATTATTTAGCTCTAGAAAGCAATAAAATTTGATATACATAAAGTGAAAGCGTTAAAAGACCATGTTTATTGTTTGGCGTTATATTAGTAGTTATTAATTTAAAATTCATAAAAAAAACTTGCCTGCTTTTTTTTTAATGCTGTTACTTTAGTAGGTTATGATGTCAAACAATGTATTAAGAGCTTATTTTCAAAACACTGTATGAGTAATTTTATTTTCATGTGCCAACTAAAATTAAAAAACTTACTTCACTTTTTACTAAATTAATTATAAATAGACTAAAAAATATTTGCAAAGTGCTTTGCGCGATAATTATTTTTTTAATTAATATATAAAATTTTTTATACTTTAATAATTTATTATAGAAATTGCTTATACCGCGTTTTGAAAATAAGCTCTTCATATAAACCATTTCACAAATTTGGTTATTCTATTTTAGTTTAGAGGATTTTTACAGCAAGTTGACAAACGTGTAATAAGTAAAATCAAGAGCTTGGTTGGCAAAGGTATAAGGGATGCTTTTTACGGTACCGATTTGTAAGTAAAAAACTGCAACCGCTTTTTTCACAGCGTGCTCGAAGTCGGTGTAGTAAGGATGTATTTATTTATATTTTTTATTAGAATTTTATATCAGCTTAGACTTTTAAAAAAGTAGAATGTTTTATGTTGTATAAATTAGGTTTTTTTTTTTACAGTTAATAACTTTTTCAGTATTTTTATTGCTATTTAAAATTTCGTTCCTGTTCTGGAAGTGCATGTTGTTTGGAAGTGCATGTTTGGAAGTGCATGTTGTTTGGAAGTGCATGTTTGGAAGTGCATGTTGTTTGGAAGTGCATGTTGTTTGGAAGTGCATGTTTCGTTCCTGTTCTGGAAGGCATGTTGGTACACTTTTAAAACTTTCATGTCAACTGTATAAATCAATTTTCTATGTGCCTGCCAAATTTAAAGTGAAAAAAAACATGAGCAGATACCATTTTTTTTCACCCAGTGGAGGTACTATTTTCAGCTCCTTTACTGTTACTTTTACACTTTATTGAACAGTTACTGTTACTCTTACTTCTTGATATAAAATATGTTGTATTTTTACAGTTACCAGTGATTTTGATTCGATTTAAAAATTTCGTTCTATAAAAAATATTATTTTCGTTCAATAAAAAATATTATTGAGCACGTACCCTATCTTTCCGCCAAGTGGAGGTATGTATTTCGTTTTCCGTTACAAAGGATTGGCGGGGGAAGGGGGCGTGTTTTCCGCTAAGCATTCAGTATATTTGATTTTTTATTCATAACAACGAGATATTTTACAAGAACTTTCATTAAAATTTTCATGTTTTGTTTTATATACCCTATTATTACTAAGAATATTGGTGATTTCACACACCAAAATTTGTTTCAACTTGAAACCTTGAAATACGCCTTGATATTCAACGCGAAATAAAAGTCTATTATAAATGAAAAAAAACTTATCAATATAGATGATATCTATCAATTATTAGGCAATATCTATCAATAGTTATTATATCTAGATCTTTCAATAGATAATATATATTAATTAAATATAAATAATATTTATCAGATATCTAAGATATCTGATTAATATAATTTGATTTAGAAAGAAATAAAATGTATCAATTGATCCCATTTATAGTAGATAAAAGAGGATAAGGTAAAAGTTACTGATTATATATATAAATATATATATATTATAAATATATATGTTAAATTTATATATATATACATATATACACACATATATATATATATATATATATATATATATATATATATATATATATATATACATACATATATATATATATATATATATATATATATATATATATATATATATATATATATATACATACATATATATATATATATATATACATACATATATATATATATATATATATATATATATATATTATATATATATATATATTTGATTTAGAAAAAACTAAAATGTATCCATTTATAGTGGATGAAAGGGAAGAACGTAAAGGTTATTGGTTAAGTTAGTTGATTACCAATTAACTAGCTTTTTGCTTATTTCTTTTTTTATAAGACCATATATATTATATACTACAGTCTATAGTATGCAACATACGATACTTTAAAGATGTATTGTAGAGCATATAATGTATGTGTAGAGCATATATATGTTTTTAAAATATCATATTTAGATTAAAAAAATATTTTTCAAGCTTATTTCTTTTTTTAAAAAAAATTGTTATTTATCTTATTTTTTAGATAACGAAGCACTTCATAGTAAAATAAGTCAGTATTCTTTATCTATTCTTTAGATAATGATGCAATGATTTTGTTTTGATGTTGGTGTTTTTTTTGAATTGGTATAATTTGTTTTTCCTTTAGACAACCTAGAAAAAAAATTCCAACAGTTGATGGGTAAATAAAATGTTATTTTCATATGTTAAATTATGTTTGTAACTTTTATTTGCGTTACCTATTATTATTATAGCAAGTATTTATAGCAACGCAACGGAAATCAGATAATAGTAAGCAAAATAAATAGTAATTTGTTGAGCTTCCACCATTGCTCAGTGTATTTATTTTTTAAACTAATTAAACTTTTGTCTAATGCTAAATATTATTATTTTTGCAGAAAAAAATTAAAATATTTTATTTTTTTTTACTTTGTTTTCTATTTTTTATTTAGTTACTGGTAAGGGTTTGAATTCTAATTTGAGAAAATTCTAAATTGAGCATTTTAAAAATAGATATAAATATACAAATTTTACAACTTTATACATCGGTTTACAACTTTATACTTTTATTTTGAAATCATATTTTTATTATTGTTTATTACAATTTGATTTTTAATACTTATTGACCACTAGTAGTAATGTAAAAACACTTTTATTTTGTCATCTGTAGTTGTTTCCTCATCGTCCAATAAAGGTATGTTTTTCTTATTACGATGTGATGTTTAATCTTTATTTACCACTAGTAGTAATGTAAAAACACTTTTAATTGGTAGTCTTTAGTTGTTCGTTCATCATCCAATAAAGGTATGTTTTTGTAGTATAATATGATTTTTAATCTTTGTTTTACCACCAATAGTAATGTAAAAACACTTTTATTTTGTAATCTTTAGTTGTTCGTTCGTCATCCAATAAAGGTACGTTTTGTTATCACAATATAATATTTAATCTTTATTTTACCACAAGTAGTAATGTATAAACACTGTTATTTTGCAATCTTTAGTTGTTCGCTCATCATCCAATCAAGGTATGTTTTTTTTATTACAATATCATATTTAATCTTTATTTTGCAACGACTTAAATGTTAAGGTTAAAGTTTATATACTAGATTTCTCTTTTAAATATGTATTACTATTGTTTTTTAGGGCGAACATACACAGATTATGTATTATATAGGTACAGGAACCCTGGGCCTTACTCTAATAAGTCCTATAAGAGTTGGGTCCAGTGTGGGGGAAGGACAGGCTGTCTTTTAGATGGTCTGGTACTTGGAAGCAATATAGAAGAATGCGATGGAATGCGATGGTATGCCATAGATGCCATATACAAGAAAAGGGATACTGAATGTACCTGATACTTGCCATAATATTGATACTTGGAAAAAATGATAGTCTTTTTTTTTAATAATTATATCGTTGTTTTAAAATAAAATCAAAAATAAATAATGCAGGGACGAACCCAGACGTGTTTTTGAACCGGTGGGCAACCGCTATGGGCGCCCAAAAAAAAGCACCCACAAGTTATTGAACTGCTACATAATTATAAAAAAAAAGCATAGGTATAAAAATAATTAAATGCCGTAACTAGTTTAAAACTAACGTTTGCTTACTAAACCTTTTGACCCTCCCCTCCTCCTCCCATTCCAAAATAAACTCTGGGTTCGTCACTGTAATGTATGACATTACATCTCACTATTAAATTATGTTAGGATTTTATTTTTTAATTTGGTTTTATACATTAATACATTTGATGTAAAGTACATAGCACAAAAAGAAATTCCTAATATATGTTTTTATATAGTTGTTGCAGTGTGTTAAGGTGGTACTAAAGCATTAAAATCATAAAAAAAACGATTTTGGGGTTTTTATTTCAATATATGTAGAATTCAATGCTGGTTTCAAATATGTATAACTTTGATATGTTTTTTTAATAGTATTAGGAGATATAAGGTTTTTAAAAAACCAGGTATAATTTTAATCGCTTAGCAACGCCTTAGCAATGCCAAGCAAGATTTGGTTTTGCCCAAAAATTTAGTTATATATCCATGTTTTTAAACAGGGGGTCGCATTGAATCTTACAAATAAGTTGTTTTAGATAAAATGTCTTAAATCCATCAGCTAAAATGACATTATTTTCATTAAATCACGACTGCAAGTTTCAAATTTTAAAGTGAAGTAGACACCTAACTACAAATACAATAATTGATTGTTTGGTGCTGTTCCTTATTTATTTATTTTATTTAGAATTATAAAAACATTTATTAAGTATATTTGTTGGTTTTTAAAAATGCCAAATACTTTAAAAGCAAAGAAAAAGATGAAGTTTAAAGGTAACAGATTCACAAAAACAACAACCTTGATGATAAAACCATGCAAATCGAAAAACCTTGTTCAAGTGAAAGAAAACTTAGAAAAAAAAAATGCAGTAGTTCATTTAGTAACAACGATGATTATAACATTTTAATAAACTTTTCAATTCTTCAGAATGAGCTAGTAAAATTTATTTTTTGTCCTAAATGTAAGAAAACAGTAACTAAAAAAAAAAGGGATTTTCTTATCTTTTATGTTTGAATTGCACAAATTATGACTGGAAATATGAATTTGAAAGCTCACAGAAAACAAATAAACTTACTTTAGGAAAACCTGTAAGCTGCATTAATTATCAAATGGTTATAGCTTTTCGTGAGATTGGTCAAGGTTATCAGGAAATCCGTACATTTGCTAACATTATGAACATGCCGACACCATTATAATTTCCTGGATATCAATTAATAACTAATAAATTACATACTTTTTATAACGATGCAGCTTCAGAAAGCATGAGCAATGCAGCTTTAGAAACTAAGAGTTTACTTGCTACCAATACTTTTGATAACAATAGCATTACAAATTGCCAGGTCTCAGTTGATGGTACATGGCAAAAGCGTGGTTATTCGTCTATAAACGGTGTTGTAACTTTAATCTCAAGAGAAAATGGAAAGTGTTTAGACACAGCAGTTTTATCCAAATATTGTAAAGGATGTGCCATGTGGAAAGGAAAAACAAACAAACCAGGGTACCTGAACTGGCAAACAAATCATATCTGCCAAGCAAATCACAAAAAATCTTCATGTTCTATGGAGACTGCAGGTGCTATTTTAATGTTTTCTCGATCAATAAAAAATTATGGTTTGCGTTACACTTCATATATTGGTGATGGTGACACATCATCTTGTGTTGGTGGTTGTGGCAAACAGATAGATTTAATGATCAAAAAAAATACAAACCCACATTGAATATACCATTGCCAATCAAAGCTGTTCTTCTCCCAATTTTTCATGATCTTTCAAGTAATGAGTTACTTTCCAAATGTTTACACGGACAAACCCAAAACAACAATGAAGCTTTAAATTCTATAATATGGAAAAAATGCCCTAAAAATATATTTGTTGGAAAAAAGGTTTTGAAGATTGGAGTTTCATCTTTAATACTACAGTTTAATGAAGGTGCTACTGGTATTTGCAAAGTTTTTGAACGTTTAAAAAATCCTGTCGGACAATTTATGAATAAAGGATTTATTAAAAAAAACAATGAACGAATCAGAAATATGAGGAGAAAATCATCAAAAAAAGGAATACAACAAAAAAAAACCTTAAAAATATAAGAAAAGGTTACTCAGACATTGAAAATGAATCAGAAAAACTACCAGCTTATTCTATTGGTGGTTGGTAGTTGGCTGTGAAGGTTTATTGGATTTTAAAACATGTTTTTTGCCATTTGAATATTTTAAATATACACGATTACGCAGAATTAAATATATCAAAATCTAAAGGTGCAATTACAATGAAATTTTCAGGATGTATTCATGATACTCATATGCAGGAGTTGTACTAGAATTAAGTTCTAATACAAAATAGTTCATGATATAATGCTAGATATGTCCCCCACCTGACACCTGCAGCTGGTTCAATAAGGTAAAATTGCCTTTACTCCTAAACTATATACATACAGTAGATAATTCTAGTACAACTCCTACATCATTATGGGACCTATGTTATTGTAAAGTTTTGGAGCAAATAAATGACCCTATCTTGAGATATTGCATTCTGCGTATTTTTCTTTTTATGTGTTTTTAGATTTGGGTGAGCAAGGCAAATAAAATTTTTTTGTTACAATATATTTCAAAATTTGTATATTTTAGTTTTATATATAAAAAACTTCTAATTAACAACTTTTTAATACTTTATTTAACATTTTAATAATAGCTTTAGTACCACTTTAATGTATGTTATTATCTTAATGTAAATTATTTAATTTAGATTGTTTTATAGTTAATATGTAGAGAGTGTTTGACATCAAAATTGTAGCTCAACTATTGTGCATATTTTAAAGGTATTTTATTTTTAAAAAATATTTAATAAAAAAAAGGTAATTAAAAAACAAAACAAAAATGATGTTTATAATTTACCATACAACCACCTTAAGCTATATATGATATAAAAATTATGTATATATATATATAAATTTTTTTTATAGATTATCAGCCATTTTTTAAATTAGTTGATTATGTTTAAAAGCAGAACAAATATAAAAAGTAGTACTAATATAATTTATGAATTTAATTTAGTGCATCATGGGACCTAAAAAGAAAACATGTCTATTTTATGGTAAAGCTAAAAGTTATTTAGCTTGAAATTTTCCACTACCAGCTCATTTAAATATTGGCTGTAGAATTGGACACGTACTGCATTTATTGGCAACCAACAACGATTCATATAAAGTAACTGTAGAAGTTATCAGTAAGCATTTTAACATCAAAATTTGTACTAAACAGATTACGCAACTAGTTAGAACATCAAAAATCTTTGTAAATCATTTTGCACGAGATTCAAAACAATTTATTGACATCTGCAACATGCTCTTTGCACACCAAATAACATCTGCTGTGGTGCAAACATCGCAATCAATTGCAACCTCAATTCACTTTGCTACGTGCTCTTCATTTTCCTCTTCGCAAATCAGTGTTTCATTTGTATCAAGTTGTGATCACTTATTTCCTTTATCAGATCTGCTTTAGAAACTTTTTCTCATGAACCACTATCTGGGTTAAGAGCTGACTAGTTGAGTCCCAGAAAAAAGATTATGAGAAAGAGATTAACCTTTTTGGCAAACGAAATAGCAATAGCAAGAAAGCATAAAGAGGATCTTAAGATTTAAGAGATAAGGATAAAGCTACACCAAACAGATTGAAATATCTAAATCAAGTTATTACTCGTAAGGAAAAGATAATTTATCAACTAATAGAAAATTAAAAGAAAATTTTTAAATTTACAGTTGAAAAAACTTCAAAATAAAATATTTTATTTGAAACAACAATTTACATTCACTGAAACTAAGTTTTCTTATCAAAAGGCAATGCTATGCCAACAACTTGCTAACAATTCTGAAATTCTGCAATTCTTGTACTGCAAAATGACATACTGATTTTAAAGGAAGAGTTAGAGGAAATTCAGCAAGTAACACAAAACACCAATAATGAAAAATGCTATTCAGCAGATATTAGAACACTAATATACAATATGCTAGTGTATCAAGTTCCTACACAAAGTGTGCCTTCTCTGCTTCGTAAAAACATACTGACTATCGATTTAGTCAAATTCCATCGTACAATTGTACAACTGTAGAACAACTGATGCGTAACTGTACAACTGTAGAACAACTGATACATCGTACAACTGTAGAACAAATGATGCGTGAGCTTGGTGTTCTTTCTGACTTACAGACTGCTGAGATGGCGTTTACAACAAAGGATCTGACACTTGGTTTTGATGCAACAACCCAGGAGGGTGTTCATGTAAATGCTGTGCACTTGACAACTGAATCAGTATGTATGGTTGTAGCTTTTGATTAACTCCCTGGAGGTACAGCTTATGACTACCAGAGTCATATTACAAAGTCTGTTGATAATCTTGCTAAGTTATATAGTGACTTCTATCAGCTCAAATACACTGACGTAAGAAGTACTATTATTGGGAATATAACTAATACGATGAGTGATAGAGTTGCAACAAACCATGCCACAATTACAAAATTAAACCTTGTTTGGCAGAAATTATTAAATGAACTAAACTGTCACCTTCACCCCTTCACAATGATTACCCATCTTCGCCACCTTCACAATGACCAGCTCTTGCAAGTTTTCACTGAAAGCATTAGAGACTTCGAAAGGTAAACTTTTTGGAAGAGACTGCATTGCAGCAAACATTGTTGTGCAGCTAAACAAACTTTGCTACAAGGATGCAAAAGGTACTTATAATTTCTCTACTTTATTTTCGTGTAGTTTTGAATAAAATTTTTATAAACTAAAAAAAAAATTTAATGCATGTTTTTATCACACATTTTCCTTGCATTCACCAAAATAACTTTCTTAGTGTTATTCATAGGTGATCCAAAGGGTTTTGTAACCTTTTTGGACCAACATGAGTTGCCCAGAGGACTGCTACCACGCTATAGAGGGAGCAGACTACATATACTTTTTAACACATGAGGTATTTTGATCCATCATTAAGCAATATTGAAGATATTTCTGTGTTCTAGCTTGGCATTATGTGGAGGTCTGCGAAATACTTTGTTTCAAGCTTTTACATGTGAAACAGGTATTTTTTTCTTCTGAACAGGTTCAATTCAAATGACAAAGTGTGACACAGTTTATTTGTTACAGAATGTATCTTTAAAATAAATAGTTGCAAGTGTCAGAATATGACACTTGCAAGATTAGCGAGAAATAAAGACTGTTATGAGCAAATTTTATTATTTGTTACTTATTAACAATTTTACCTTAGGTATCCGTGAGTTGTGTGTTTTAGCTTTAATTGGAAAGCTACTTTCTGGTCCTTGGATGACAAAATTTTAAATTGCACCTGTTACAGGACTTAAATACATATCTGGCATTCAGGTAGTAAAAGATGTTTGCAGCAGTTTTATTGAGAGCAGCAATAAAACTGCTGCAAACTGCAGAATCCCTTATCACTACTTAAACGAAAAACTGATTTCTTTGGTAATGATATTATAGATGTAGTTTTTGATTCAATAATCAGCTTTTGCCTAGTAACTGATAAAATGAGTAAAGCATTAGTTGACTGTCTCAATGCTGTTATTAACGTCATTGATAGGCAGTACAAGTGGCAGTTTGAAATGAGATCTAATGATCACCTAAAAGAGCAGGCCAAGTCAGCTAGGCTTCACAACATTGATTTAGAAGAACTTATGGTATGTTTAGCGCTGCAAAGCACAGAGCTCCAAATGCCACTCTTTGTTCGAAACTTCGTGCTTGTAAAAATAAAACAACTACTCTGCTCTGCAAAAAGCCAACTGATATTCAAAACAAGTTGATATTATGGGCTAATGCCAGAAAAAAGCGGTTTACGAATATGTAATGTCATAAAGACTTAAAGTCAGAACTGATAAAACGAATGGCAAATAAAATTCATAAAAAGGAGGACAAAGAACGCAGAAAGGTGGAAAAAAAATTAAAAAATTGCATGCCTGATCAGGTAAAAGAAATGTTTCCCGACCTAGAAAAAAACGAGGCCTCAGATATTGAAGATATTCTTATTGGAGCTGCTATTGGAAGAAGTATTTGACACATGCGCTTCGATTAAGCCACTAACACCCAAGATGTATATTATAGCAGAAACGTTAGCATTAAAAAGAAGAACAGTAATGTATATATAGTTTTTTATTGGAAACAAAAAGAAAATGAAAATGATGATGCTGTTGAGTATAATATGAGCAAATACCAACTTTCTGCAGACATAATAAGTGGTGATATGGTGATAACATAACAAAATCGTGTAATAATAAGGTATTAGTTATATCTTATAAACTTGTATTAACAGATACTATTTACAGATAGTAGGTTAAGCTTTTAAGAATAAATTTAAACTAATTAAACTCTTGTATGATGTTAAATGTTATAATTTTGGCGATAGAAAATAAATTTTTTTTCATTTATACTTTGTTTTATATTTTCTATTATTTATTAAATTTATTAACAAATACATTTCCTGCTACTGGTAAGGGTCTAGATTAAGCATTTAATAAAAGCAAAGCAAATATAAAAATACAAATTTTACAACTTTATACATTAATTTACAACTTTATACTTTTATTTTTAAATCATGTTTTTGTGATTGTTTATCAGAATTTGATTTTTAATCTTTATTGACCACTAGTATTAATGTAAAAACACTTTTATTTTGTAATCTTTAGTTGTTCTCTCATCGTCCAATAAAGGTATGTTTTGCAATCTTAAGTTGTTCGTAAAGGTATGTTTTTGTATTACAATATGATTTTTAATCTTTATTTTACCACCAATAATAATGTAAAAACACTTTTATTTTGCAATCTTTAGTTGTTCGTTTATCATCCAATAAAGGTATGTTTTTGTTATTACAATATGATGTTTAATCTTAATTTTACTACTAGTAGTAATGTACAAACACTTTTCTTTTATAATCCTTAGTTGTTTCTTCATCATCCAATGAAGGTATGTTTTTGTTATTATAATATGATTTATAATGTTTATTGACCAGTAGTAGTAATGTAAAAACACTTTTATTTTTTATTCTTTAGTTGTGCCTTTATTTATTTTCTTTTTTTTTTATATTATACTTTGATTTTTTGTAAGTGGTTTGATTTGGAAAAAGGCGCAACAAATGGTACCTTATAATGTGGTGAGTTATCTTTTAATAGTGTCTTGGATCATTTTCAATTTTTTCTTAAATCACATTTTCAATTTTTTTTATTGCTTTTTTAAAAGTACCAGAACTTTTTTTTTTTTTTTTTTTTTTTTATTTGCATTCACTTCCAACAAGGCTGCAAGCAACCACTATCAAGTTAGGAGTTACTAGGAAAAAAAGAACAGAGTTATAGAGCAAGGAAACGGTTGACAGAAGACTTGAAAAGTTGAAGGTTGTATGAAAAGTTGAAGGTTGTCAGGAAAACATGAAGATGGGAGAGAGTTCCGAAGGATTGAAGTTGGGGGAAAAAAACTAGATGAATAAAAGTTTTTAGAGCATGCAGGGAACTTATATGATTTACAAAGAAGGTACCGCAAGTAGTGTGACTTGCAAAAATAATGTAATTTGCAAAGAAATAATTGCAAAAGTACCGCAAATAATGTGATTTGCAGAGAAGGTTTCACAAGTGGTGTGATTTGCAAAAAGGTACCATAAATAGTGTGATTTGAAAAGAAGGTACCCTAAGTAATGTGACTTGCAAAAAGGTACCACAAATGGTTTGATTTGCAAAGAAGGTATCGCAAGTGGTGTGATTTCTAATTCTGCTGTATCTTATGTGGTGAGATATCTTTTAAGTATTTTGTGTCATTTTGAAATTTTTCTTAAATCTCATTTATAAATCTTTTTATTGCTTTTTTAAAGGTACCACGATACGATTTGCAAAGAAGGTACCTTATGTATTAGTAAAATGTTAGCCTGAATTTTTATTTTATATAACTGATATTTTTTATCTCATCTATCATTGCAAGGTTACACAATATGATGAAAACCCACACGATTGCTTCGATGGATGTTGGTCTTTTTCATGTTAATATTAAACCGGTTATATCAAATTTATTTAGAGATTGCTTATGTTTAATAATGCAGTAATAACATAATTATTTATTATCCGGGACATAGGGCATCCTTATTAAATAGGTATGGCGATATTAACTTAGAGGTTTAATTTAGATATCGTTGGAGGTTTCTTTCGCTAAAGAATTGACTCTATCTATGAATGTCAGTTTTGTTTGCTTCAAAAACTAGGCTTTTTTCAAAGCAACAAATCTGTTAAAAATATTACTAAGCACAAAAGAAATCAATTGTTACAGTGTAAATTTTTTGTAAAAGAAGTATGTTTTAAAAAAATTTGCTTTTATTTTTTGCGGTTTGTTGGAATTTATATATAGTTAGATAGATATATATGGGCCTACAAGATAGGAACCGTGGTGGACATGACCCCTCCCTAATAGGTCCCAGTAAGCACAAGACGCATTTTAGACACTTATAGACGTCTAAAACTAGTCTAGGTAAAGACGCACTTTTATAGACGTTTTAAAGACATCTTTTAGACGTCTTTTATGATGCGTTTTTAAATTGACCTTTAAAAGGCGTCTTTTTTAAAGATAAAAGACGTCTAGAAGACGTCAATTTTTAAGACATCTCCTAGACGTCTTTTGTAAAGGCGTTTTTAAAATGACGTTTAAAAGGCGTCTATTTAAGCGTTAAAAAAACGTCAAGAAGATATCTTTTTTTAAGACATCTTCTAGACGTCTTTAATAAATGCAATTTTAACATGACGTTTAATATGCGTCTTTTTAAAGTTTAAAAATACGTTTAAAAGACGCGTAATAAATAGTCTAAAATACGCATTAAAAGACGTCTAGATCAAAGCTAAAAGACGTCTTTTCTGAGACCTGTTTATAAATATGTCATTATGACTTCTTTTTGACGGCTTTGTCATTACGCGTTAAGTAGATGTCGTATATTCAAAGTAAAAACATAGTTTTTATTATTTTCAATAATTTGTTCAAGTTTTAAGTGTAAATTACTTTAAATTAAATTTACACAATTGCTAAAATTGTTGTCACAATTGCTAAAATTGTTATCACTTTTTTACACAATTGCTAAAATTGTTGTCACAGGAATCACTAAAATAATTGCTATAATAATAATATATCTTTTTTTTATTAATAATTATTTTGCTTTTTTAATAGATAGTTGACTGATCATGATAATAAGTTAAAATGGCAAGAATAATATATAAGTTAAATATCAGTACTTTTAGTTTTTATACACCCACAAGCCATATAATAAGTCAAGTATGCGGTCAAAAATTAGCTTGCAATAGGCTTGTTGAATTTTATTTTAACTAAAGGTAAGTTATAAATGTTTAAATAATGTTTTCATATATATTTGTTATTGTTATTTATTATTTTCATCTTTGATGCATCAACCGTTGGTGGTGATTGCAGCAATATTATTGTGATTGCTGGTTCCTATGTATATTTTGTATATACGAAATTATAACAATATATGATGTTATAAATACAATGAATATATACCACATACTACGCGAAAATGTTACGTCATGTACTTAAATTTATCTTAAAAAAAACGTCTAACATACGTCTAAAACGCGTTTTTATAAAGACGTCTTCATTTAGACGTCTTTTAGCCTTATGATCTAGACGTCTACAAGTGCGCCTTTTAGACCTCCTTAAAGACATCTTTAAAACGTCTTTTAAACGTCTTTGTGCTTACTGGGGTTATTAGGATATTTTTTTAGTAGATTTTTAGTTGAAATTTATGGTGTTTTATAATCATTTTTTGTGCTTCGGCCCCCATAGGCGTAGCAAGAGTGGGACAGTCGCCGCTCTCGGGGGCGCCAAAAAGTTTTTTAGCTGAATTTATTAATTCAAAGCAATCAAAACATTACTGAAAATGATATACTTACGCATAATTTTAGGTGTATAATATGTTGGGGCTCCGCCCAAGACATATTAAGCCGCCCTTCTCCTTAAATTCCCCTCCCTAGCAGGATCTCCGTGTGCATTCCCTACGGGGTCTTGTCGCCAGAAGTCTCTCCCATGACATTTTGTTTTAGTTCGCATGTGTTTCAAGGAAGGGGGGGAGGCGGCGCCATAACCCCTACCTACACTACTGTTAGCCCCCACTAAAACTTTACGCCTTTGCCGATGGCATATATATATATATATATATATATATATATATATATATATATATATATATATATATATATATTATTAACACTTGATATATATTTAAAGTTCACCTATACGCTATAGAAAACGTAGCCTTGGTTCATATTTAATAACATAAATATATGTACCCTTAACCATAAATATATATATATTGTAAATAATGTCAAAATACTCTTTATAATTTTGTTATATATGTAAATTTTGTTATAAATTTCATTATCTCTATAATTAACAGCCGAATGAATATTATTATAATTATTATTATTAGTGCGTATAGTTACGCGTATTGTTTTATAGTTACGGTACGGTTCTGTATCTGTAAAATACATTTTTTAAGTAGTTTCTAGACTTTTCTTTACCACGTGCTTTCTTAAAGATTTCCTTTTAACCTTTCATGGTACGATTTCAAAATGTCCAAGTTGATAATTTATTGTAATCTTTTTAAAATTGAAATAATTTTAAATTTAAAGCTTCGTGTTATAGATTACTTTAATTCTTAGATTGCGTCTAGCGTTAAAATATAATTATGGGTAGTTTCATGCTTTTACATAGTTTTGGTTATTGGGATAAAAGCCATGACAACATTTTGTTATATATTTATCTTAATTTAATTTTTATTGAAAATTTTGATATAAGTAAAATTTATCTTTCATAGTTAGTACTTTTGCTCTTTGAAAAAAAAATATGTTTCTGGCTCTTCAATAAATATAAAATAATTTGTCTTGCATGAATGAATTTTGGTTTAGGATTTAATTGTGTTATTAATGTTTGTCTATCTATAATTTATTGAGGTAATTAGAAAATTCATGTTTACAGAGTTGTTATTAATCATAATCGAGTTGGTAAACCAAGGAAGTTGTGGAGGTTTATTTATCATATATACTATATATATTATATAATTATATTGGAGGGAGTAAGTTTAAAAGCATTTTTAAATTTTTAAAAAGAAATAAAAATACTTTTCAATATATATCTGTTTTCTTTGAGGTAGAATTAAAGTTTCAGTTTTTTAAAACTTAAATTTTTAAGTTTTCAAAATCGTAATCTTTTCAAAGTGTCTAAGTAGACATTGAGTATTTATAAAATCTTTTTAAAATTTTATAAGTAATTAGTTTATTGTAATCTTTTTTAAATTGTACTTTTAAATTTAAAGCTTCGTGTTATACATGTGAATTTTGAAAATATAGATTACTATAATTCTTAGATGGTGTCTACCATTAAAAGATATTTATGGGTAGTTTCATTCTTTCAAATGCTTTTAATAATTGAGATAAAAGCCATGACAACGTTATAAATAAAATTTATCTAAAGTATTATTAATACTTTGGCTCTTTAAAAAAAAAATGTTTTTTTTCTTTTTAAAAAGTTTAATAATTTGCCTTGCATGATTGAATTTTAGTTTAGGATATAATTGTGTTATTATATGTTTGTTTTTCTATTTATATCTAATTTATAAAGATTTAATTTATAGTTAAGATATATACAATTTATTTAATTTAAGATTAAGATATAAAATAAAATATCTAATTTATAAAGATTTAGATCATTAGAAAACTTATATATATATATATATATATATATATATATATATATATATATATATATATATATATATATATATATATATATATATATATATATATATATATATATATTATAACTATGTATATCCATGGAGTTGCGGCAGCGTAATAGTGTGTTGGGTGAAAAATATTTATAAACCTGCGTTAATAACCCGTTTTCTATTGTACATAACGCGTTAAAATGTTTTATTACCCGTTTTGTTCAATGTTTTCTCCCAACGCATGCCTAATGACGCTGTCTGCGAAGATATGTTGTTTGTTTCTAAATTTTTTTTTCTTTATTAGAAACAGAATAAATATTAACTTTTTGTATTAAGTTTTTGCTAATATGGTTGCAGGTTTTTCTTAACTTTTATCAAATAAACTTAAGAAACCTGTATTACTTTTGATGATGGCAAACTAATTTTGTTTTGCATTAGTTTGGATTCTTTATATATTTGTTTTGAGAATTTTTTTAATTTTTTGAGTAAGATTATTTTAGTTTCTTATTAAGTTTTTTTTATTTTATTGTTAACTTTAGAGTAGTAAAAAAAAGAAATAATTAGTGTTGCTTTGATAAATATGTTTAATCAAAATGATGACATTGAAATTAATGATAGGCTAGATGAAGTTATGTATTTACAAAATTGTGTAAGTGCTATAAGGCGTGTTGAAAATAGTCGTAGACGAAATGAAAGAAATAGACTTAGGCGAGATGAAATTAATCATTTACAAAATGAAAGAAAAAGGCTTAATCGAGAAAACGTTAACAGTCGCCAAAACGAAAGAAATAGGCTCGATCGAGATAATGTTAATCGTCGCCAAAATGAAAGAAATAGGCTCGATCGAGATAATGTTAATCGTCGCCAAAATGAAAGAAATAACCTCGATCAAGATAATGTTAATCGTCGCCAAAATGAAAGAAATAGACTCGATCGAGATAATGTTAATCATCACCAAAATGAAAGAAATATGCTCGATCGAGATATACTGGTTGTTTGTTTGTTAAAATTAAATGGTTAACTTTATCTTTAATGAAGCTAAGAGTTCTCTTAATAGTCGTATTCACGTCTCTCCGTTAAATTAACGAAGAGTTCGAGTGAAAAAAAATTGTTAACGGGCCGTTACGAAACGGACGGAGAAAAATAGTAATCTTGGTAATAATATTGAAACAAGTAAGTAATAAGGCATTTTTAAATTTTTATAAAGAAATAAAAGTACTTTTCAATATATATCTGTTTTCTTCGAGGTAGATTTAAAATTTCAGGTTTTTAAAATCAAATATATTATAATATTAAATTCTTTTTTACTTTAAAAATTATATTTTTATATATTATTAGTTACACTGAGTCGTAGAAAAATAATTAAAGTTTATTAATAAGGTAGTAGATTATTAGAGTAGATTAAATTGTTTGATCTATTTAAATAACTTAATAACGTACTATTAAAGTGAAGATTTATTTTGGTTGTTTGTTTGTTAAAATTTAGTTAGAATTTATTTAAACTTTAAATTCTTTTGTTAATCAAGAGAGATCTAATAAAGGTATTAATCACATTAGTTAGTTGAATGTGGCATTTAATATGTATTTTCTCGATATTTTAACGTCTAAACATTAAAGTGCTTTTATTGTTTAGATACAGAAGTAAAGAAGGAAATAAGTCAGTGTTTTTGCTATTAGATATTTGTTAATAGGAATTTGTTTATTAGTACTGCCACTGGAATTTTAAAAAATCAAGTTCTTTAGCTTTATTTTATACTTCCTTTTAGGGGAGTTGGAACAAAAACTAAGTTTAAATTATGATTAGTTTAGTTTAATAAATAAAGCATTATTATTTAGAAGATTTAAAGTTTACTTTAGTTTATAGTTTTGTTTTTAGCTTTAGTTATTTTTTTCTTACTTTAGACAACTTTATGGATGAAATGAGGGGGATGGGTAAAAAATTTATTTAGATATGTATATATTTATATGTTAACATTATTTTATCGATTATTTTATATTTATTTAACTATATATTTGTCTTTAGTGTCTGGTGGAAGTATAGCTGGTAGGGCTGTGTTTTATATTTTATATGTTTTGTATGGAGAAATATGTGCGATGGGTGGAAAAATTAATTAATAAATGACACTTTTGAACTGGTTGCATTATTGCCCTATATAATTATTAAAATACAAAATGTTGCATGTTCAACCCTTTTTAATTTGCTATCTCTTTTTTTTTTTAGCATCTTCTGTTTCGAATGAAAATGGTGAGGTTATGCTAATTTTTTGTTCAAATAATTGGAAATGTGTAATTTTTATTCTGTTCTTTTATTTGTAACTTTAGATTCCTTATCATTCGAAGAACATAAAAAGTACAGCTCCCAACACCCGGGACATCTCTCAGAGAGGTCCTTCAACAAATGGAGAGATAATGGCGGAATGGATGCGCCCTCCTTTAAACGGAGGACTCATCTCTACCGGGGTGTTGGGATACCCGAAGAAAAAACAGCAACCAAAAGGTTGTAAATGTCTTCTATCAGTAGAGATATTTATGACTTTTTGGTTGCTGCTTTTTCTTCGGTGTTTTTTTTTTTTAATTTTGTAATTTTTTTTTTTTAATTTTGTTATTTTTTTTTAAATATATTATGTTGTATATCTGATTTGTTTTGATCTTTTTTAGTGAAAATTTTAATTGTTTTCTCACCAATTAAACCTGACTTCAAATTTAAAGCCCTCTTAAATACCCCTCCCTAAAATCTAAAGTCGAAAGTTGAATTGATTCTTTATCCAATTATCATAATATAATGATGCTGCATTCTTATGTTAAAAAACAATTATTTGGTATGTTTCATTTATTGAACTCACTGCTTTTAAAATTTACCAAAACCCAAGGCAATATATTTAGCTATATAAATACAATTTATTTAACTCGATTCGATTCTTCATGTTTAAAGTTTGGCTCCTTGAAGCATTTTATGTTTTGCTTTTTTTATTATGAGTATTTTAAATCAGTTTTGATGTCTTTTAAATTAAACTAAAGTTTCCTAAAAGCCAACATAAAAATTACGTTTTTGAACAACACCAAAAAGAACAGCTGCATATGATACTGCAGCAGTTGCTGTAGGGCAACTGCTGCAGTATCACAATAGGTTACCAAAAGCAGGTATACTGTTTTCCAGTTGTTGTTTTTTTTTATATATATTTACTTATCTATATAATACTATAGTACGATTGTTTATATCTCATTCATTTTTTTTTCTTTATCTTTAAGTGTTAATAATTTTATTCTTTGAATGAGATTAGTTTAACAAGTCAGCTTTCCATTAAAGATACTGGTTTCAAAATGGAACACCATTGGAAAAATGCTTACAAAATTAGGTAATTTTGAAAAATTTGTTTTCTATTTAATACACTTTTTTTTTAAATGAATTTTTTAAATATACTTTTCTATAACAATCCTACTAATATGGAATCACGTAGCTTTTTAAAAATGTGTAATTGTCGTCCCTATCGGTAATAAATATTTTAAATTATTTGATATGGTTTTCTTTACAATAGGCTATGCTTGGCTCCTCGGTGTTGTAAATGGTGGCTTTAACTTTGTTTTTTTAAGAAAAATGTATTTTATATATGCTTCTGTTTTAAAATATTTTTGTAACATATTTAACTATATATCATGTAATTAAATTTCTTTTAAAGATATGTAAACTTGATACTTGCTTTTTTTATGGATTTTCAAAAAGTGAACAAAGGTTTAAGGGGTATGCCCCCCAATAATTTAAGATATTTTGTAAAAATATTTCAAAAAAATAATAGTGTTGTTTTTATATCAAAATTTAACGTAGAATCCGAATTTAGATGGTTTAAAACCTAAATGTTAGCAATTTTGTCTCAAAAATTGAATTTTGTTCATCGCATAAAATCAGATAAAAAATTGTTCACTAACCAATATATATCTAGACTTTAATATAGTCCTAAATTAAAGAACTTTTACGACAATAATCAACCTCATTTGCTTCACTACTTGAAAATCTATATAAAAATGGTAGACTTGTGTTTATTATAAACAAAAAAATACCACATTGTTGGGTCGATTGTAGAAGATTTAAGATTTAAAAAAAAAAGTAAGACTATTATAAATAAGTTATTGCTATGGGAAAGAGAGCAAAGCAAAATACTAAACGATTATATTCTCTTAAAAGAAGATTCTATGGGAACAAGCATACAATATCAAATGAAACAATCATTGAGAGTCTCTCTGACCAACAACAAAACGCTAGTGCAGCTCCATGCTCTAGTTCTACTAATCAAGAAAATCCTGCTCTTTCTTGCTCTGTCTTTGTATCAAAGAAAAAAGTTGAGCAGATTGATTTCACACAACCTCTAAGTGAAACAGTTGAAGGATACCGATTTGTTGATGTTTCTATTTTAGCTGAAGTTTTTAGTAAATTGCGCTGCCCAGAATGTCAAAATGGGAAGTTATTGTTGGCCGAAAACTTTGCCAAAAAGAAAGGATTAGCTTCATCAATGAGTGTATCATGTAAATGTAGTTATAGTTTATCTTTTTATACATCCCCAGTGTGTAGAAAGAATGGATATGATGTAAACTTACGCATAACATATGCAATGCGCACTATTGGTTCAGGCTATTCTAATCTGCAACGATTTAAAACAGTGGTTCCCAACCTTTTCTAACACGTTCCCCAAATTAAATATCCTAAAATCTTCATGGACCCCTTTGATTTTAAAAATTATTACAAGGTGAACATTTTAATAATGTAACTTTTATTCATAAGGATAATATTTTATTTAAGGTATTTTTGAATAGACTAGACACAAAATCAATATTTATCAATGACACAAAATTTTTTTATCTTAGTTTATGTATGATACAAGAACAGATCAGTGTGTATTCTAACACTGCTTACTAGCAATTAATATCTGAAAATTTGGTTAAGTTTTTGATAGAGCACATCTAATATCTGCATCAATATTAAGTCTATTTCTTTTTTTTGTTTTTAGAGATAGCATTGCTGAAAACCCGGCTTCACACAAATATGATGTTGAAAAAGGAATAAGGGCTTTAAGTGCAATTGATGAACACAATGGATATGAATTCCTCATTTTCAACCAGAAGTTATTTAATGGTGCTACTTTGAAGTGATCCTTAGCCGTGGTATCATTCTTTAACTCTATAAACTCTTCTTGTGCTTCCTCTTTCACATTTTTCACATCACAAGAAAATGGTGATATAATAACTTCACTGCTCAAAAGATTCATATCTGGAAAATAGTTACCAAATTCAGTAATCAAATTATCTAGGTGACAAACTATTTCTGTCTTTATAACTTCAGGAAGCATGTTAACTCCAATTATGTTATTTAAATTTTGAAACATGATCAAGTTTCCATTATTAATTCTAGTCTTGTACAGTTTGAGCTTTTCAATAAATGCCTTCAGTTTATCTGAATGTGTAATAACATTAGCATTTTTGCCTTGAAGTTGCAAATTTAACTTGTTAAAATGAGCTACGATGTCCACAAGATAAGCAGTTGTTATTTCAAAATTATCAAATTCAAAATATTCTACCAGTCCACTTTTCATTTGACATAAAAATTCTTTCACTTCATTTCTAAGCATGAAAAATCTTTCGAAAAATTTCCAGCAGATAGCCATCGCACAGAAGTATAAAACAATAACTTATTGTGTTCAGCATTTAGGTCAGAGCAAAATTTTGTAAAAAGGCGAGTGTTAAGAGCAGAAGATTTTATATAATTGACCAACTTGACTAATTGATTAAATACAGTTTTCAAACTACCTGGTAAAGTTTTGGTTGCCAAAGCCTGTCTATGAATAAAACAGTGTACACCAACTACATTTGGAGCAATCTCTTTCACCCTAGTCTGTAATCCAGACTTACAACCCATCATGGCAGGAGCTCCATCAGTAGTAATTCCAAACAAATATTTCCATTGTAATTGATTGTCATTGAAAAACTGTTTTAAAATTTCCATAATATTAGCTGCTTTTGTTGTTGTTTCAAGGCAAGAAGAAAACAAAAATTCTTCTTTAAATTTGTTATTGTGAATATACCTACAATAAACAATTAGTTGTGCCATTGAACTTACATCTGTGGACTCATCCAACTGAATAGAAAAATATGGGGATTCTTCAATTTCATTAATAACATTTTCTTTAATGTTTGATGAAATATCCGTTAGCCTTCGTTTGACTGTAGTATTTGATAAAGATATATTATCTACCTTCTTTGCAGCTTCTTCTCAAAATAATAATCTAACGATTTCTTTTGTACATGGAAGTATAACTTCTTCAGCCAATGTGTGAGCTTTTTTGTTCTGTGCTATTATATATGAAACCTTATAGGATGCTTCTACTATATTCTGTTGAGTTTGGTAAATAATCCCAGTTTTATCCAATTTGCATCTCTTCAGTGATTCAAATTTTCTTTTGAAAAAATCAGTATCTTTTGTTTGGAGATCAGGATGGCACTTATTCAAGTGAATAGCAAGCTTTGAAGGTTTCATAGAGTCATTTCCTAGTACTTTATAACAAATAACACACTGTGGGTAGCTAATGGTTTCTTTATCTAAGTATGACCTTTTTTTACTTTTAGACATCTAAAGTATTTAAAAAATAATATAAAAAGCATCTATAGATAAGAGTAGTATAGTATCGAATTTTTATAGAAAATAACACAAATTACGTTCTTTCAAACAAATCAGTAAGGTTATCTTTACCATGAGATAAGATTTTAACATTTTAAATTTACGGATAAAAAATGATATTATATAGCATTTATTACTTCGTAGAGGTCCGCAAGTCCTCGTCGAATTTGTTAACGCAAATTTTGTGTAACAGCTTTCTCGCATAAATTACATTTTTAATTTAAAATTTAATTTGTTTCTTTCAACAGAAAAAAATAATCAAAATTAAGTTTCACTACCAAAAAATATTTAGAATTTACGTTTATCTTGTGGTCCGCTTAAAAAGTTCTTATGGACCCCCAGGGGTCCATGGACCACCGGTTGGGAACCACTGATTTACAACAATGATGAATATGCCTAAACCAATGACAAGAAATAATTACGATAAACTTTCCAAAATTTGTGGACATGCATGTGAAACTGTTGCTGAAAAGTCAATGACAGCTGCAGCTAAAGAAGTAAAGTCTCAGGTTGGTACGGAAATTGGAGTATCAAATGATGGATCATGGCAACATAGAGGCTACTCTTCGCTCAACGGTGTTATCACTGCCATATCTGTTGATTCTGGAAAAATATTAGATGTTGAAGTTATTTCTAAAACCTGCAGGTCATGTGAGTTCTATGAGAAAATCAAAGGAACTGATCATGTTAAATATGATTCCTGGGAAGCCACTCATGTCTGTATCAATAATTATCGTGGTTCAGCGCCTGCTATGGAGCCTGAAGGTACTAAGAATATATTTGAGCGATCAATAGCAAAACATGGTCTCAAATACACAAAATTTTATGGCGATGGAGACAGCAAATCTCATAAATTAATTGAAAATGTTTATGGAGAAAATATGAAAGTTGAGCGTCTGCACTGTGTTGGCCACATTCAGAAAAGAGTAGGTAACCAACTTCGCAAACTATGCAAAAAGGTTAAAGCTAATAGTGGTAAAGGCAAATTAACATTGAATATGATAGATCGTTTGCAAAACTATTATGGTATTGCCATTAGGCAAAATGTAGGTGACTTAGTAGGTATGAAAAAAGCAATTTTTGCTAGCCTGTTCCATGTAGCATCATCCAAAACAAACCAGTGGCACGATCATTGTCCAAAAGTATAAAATAGCTGGTGCTTGTTTCAGCGGGATAAAATAAACAAAACAACAATGTATAAACCAGATGTTGGATTGCCTTTGTCTGTAGTTGCTCATGTAAAACCTATTTACAAAGATTTAAGTGAAGACAGCCTATTATCGATGTGTCTCCATGGATTTACACAGAATGCCAACGAGTCTTTCAATGCAATGATTTGGGAGCGTGTCCCTAAAATTCGTTTTGTTGGTTTTGAAAAGCTAAAGTTTGGAGTTTTTGATGCTGTGGCTAGTTTTAATATTGGTAGCAAAGCATCCTTGCAAATTATGGAAGTATTGAACTTGATTCCTGGCAATTATACAACAAAAGGATGCATCACTATTAACAATTGCAGACTGCGTCAAGCGCAATATAAAAATACTGACAAAGTTAAACTTCGTAGAAAGATAATTCGCGGGAAGAAAAAGTCATCTGATGACAAAAATATTCAAAAAGAAGGGACTACTTATGAGCCTGGAGCTTTTGTGTAAATGTTTCTTAATACACAAATATTTATATTATTGTTTTTTATGTTACATTTAAAGCTAAAGTGATTTATACACAATTTTGAACTTAAAAGTTCTTTTTCTCAAATTAATAGTTTTTTTCGATGAGCGAACTTTAGCAAATCATATCTCTTAACCTATAAATGCTAAGTGGTGAAATTTTCAGGGTATATTCTTATGACTTGTACTTGCAACTTAAACTAAAAGCATTTGAAAGTTAGGTCTTTGAAATCAAGAAATATTTTATATTTTATATTGTCCCTATTTTAAAGTATTTTTATCAAATACTATGGGCAATCAAGGCAAAAATTTTTTTTTAGTTTAAGTTGTAGATCTTACTTGAAAGAATCTTGTGTCAAAGTATTATTTAGATATATTTAAAAGTTCTTAAGTTATCAATTGCTAAAAAAGTTGACTTTTTTTTGAATTGCAGCCATTATGGACGACTGCAATAATTTTTTTAAATTTTTTAAAAATAATTTTGCACTAATTTTGTAGAATCTACTATAAAATATATCGTTCCATTGCATGCAAAACCAAGTGGTCATTTTAGGTTTAACAGGGGGCATACCCCTTAAATATATTTTTTAACTGTCTCATATGATTTAATCAGTTTTATTAAAGCTGAATAATTACTTCAAAAATATTAAGTAAAATCCAATTGCTTTTATTATTAACCTGATCTATACAAAAATTAATGAAATAAAACTAATAATTTAACGCTAAGTTAGGGCAAAATGTATTCCGGACATTTTATAAAATTAGTATAAATATGGACTGGATGTATGCTGAAATAAATATGTTGATACACGTTAGCTAATAAAGTAAATCCGTATATTCCTTTATTGTTTTTTTATAAACAGGTTTCTGCTGGATTACTAATTAAAAAAAGGTTGGTTTAATAATAATCTTTATCATAATAATATATGATCCGTATGCAGGGCTAAGCCCTATTTTAGATGTTTTAAAAATATTTAAAAAGTATATTAATAACATTGAAAAGTTTAGGTGCGATAGTGACATATTTTTAAGCTCTTCACTCAGTAAAATGAAAAGTTCAAAAAAAAAAAAAGAAGCGACTCAGCTTAAAGGAAAATTAAGAGTAGAATATATTCCCAATATTTACCTAAACAATTTTACGGAATTTGAAAATTTGACATCGATGTTCTGTGCATATAATTCAAGTCATTTTTAACTTCTACATGGTTGTGATTTGCGCATTCAATGTCTGAACATTGCAAAAGAAATGGTTAACTTTATCTTTAATGAAGCTAAGAGTTCTCTTAAACTAAGAAGCCAAGAAAAATAAAAATGAGCTCAACTTAAAAAATGTATAAATAAATTTATATTTTATTAGAGAAAGTAAATAAAGATTAAATTGTTCGTAATGATTTATTTACTACTAACCCGTAGTACGGGTTGCTTTCTGTATAAATAAATATATATTTTATTAGAGAAAGTAAATAAATATCAAATTGTTGGTAATGATTTATTTTTTACTATTTATTTTTTATTTATTGTTAGGTTTTAATCATTAAAAATATTTTTTTTATTTCAATTTAAAACTTTTTAAATACCTTATTAAATCATTTTGCACATTTCACTAAGCAAAATCATGCGCAAATTAACAATCAAGTTCTACTACGAAAACACCTTTAGCCGAACGCTACTTTTAAACGTTGGTTGCATTTTTCTTAAGCAACCCTTCATAACAAATAATGTTACATAAATGGGCATAACTTTTTCACTATTTCAAATGGGCATAAAATTTTCACTACTTTAATATAAATTTAAAGCTCTTTCGAACCAAATATAATACTTATATAAATAAATGGTTTGAAATTTTTACACACGTACCTACCTGATACAGTTTTTATAAATTCTAATTTGCAAATATTATTTTTTAACCCTAACCCTGCAACCATCAAATTGTGAACGCTGGATACAAGTGAAGTATCCGTCTGACACAGTTTTTTTAAACCATTTTTGCAACCATGACTTTTTAACCCTGATCGATCGACAACTATCAACAAAAAACACGCCGGATACAAGTGAAGTATTCGTTTAATACAGTTTTTATTAACCCTAATCCAAACTAACGCTAGATACAGATGAACTTCAGTTCAATACAATATTTATCCAAAACCATGGCATTCTCTGTACTAACAGGCCTCGTAAACGCGTAAATCGGAGCCTGGAGCTGGGGGCCATTGAACTTCAAAACTATCTTCGATAACTGCAAGCGACAACAAAGTTTTTTTAGTATAGTACAATTGTTATCTAGTTTTCAGACAAAAAAAATGCCTAAAAAAGGCATTACAAACTGTAATGGTAATTACAACAAAAAAAATAAAGAAAAGGTTTTCCGTCTTCTTTCTGATAAAGAAGAATATAATCGTTGGATAAATGTTATTCCACGAGATAGTCTACCTGAAAGTCCAGATACAGTTGTGTGCGAAAGACACTTTCCATTGGGATATCCTACAGTTATAAAGTTTGGTCATAAAAGGCCACGTGATCCTCCATCAGTTTTTACTGGTGAACATTTGCTAATAATTCAATCAACAGACTTTGAAGAAAACACTCCATTGCCAGATTTATGCTCAAAATAAAAAATGATCTTTCATTCGAGGGATACTTTTGTGGAATTAAGCATACAATTGCATCTCTATCTGAAAACAAGATTTTCATATTAAATTCTTCCTCGAAGTTACAAGAAGCTATAAATTTTATAAATAACCAAACAAAAAGCATTAAACTTATTAATCTTTTACAACACATCAGTGACATGAGCCCAATTACTTTTGGGAAAAAAAAGTACAGTACAGAAACTATTGTAAGAACATTTGAATACTTTGCAATTTCGAAATCGTTATATAAAAGGTTAAGGGAAGATTATGAACTTCCAAGTACAGTGAACGAAATTTTCTTAGCCGCACACAATTTTTATCAGATTTTTCACTATAGAGACTTAATTAAACGTTTTATGAAGAAATTTCTGTATGTGATATATTTATACCATTGTTTGTTAATTGATAATTAAAAGATATTGATATCATTGTTTTTATAATTTCTTAAAATAAAAATTTAGTGATTTGATTTATTTGAGTGCGAAATTTGTATAGACGCAGTTCTGTTTTATTAAATTTGAGATATAATTTTTAGTTTTGGTGTTGAAAAAATGAATTTAAATTGTAAGTAATTTCATAATTGACTTATAAAAATATTTTTCACAAATTTAAAATTCAATGTTTCATATTTTTAGTGAAATGGCACATGGAAAATTTTTAAATGACCATGAAAAAGGTTTAATTAAAGCATATAAGGATTCCGGGTTATCTAATAGAGAAATTGGACTAAAATTTGGACGATCTAAAAAGATGATTAGAAACTTTTTGAAACTTGGGTCAGTATATGGCGTCAATCAAAAAATACGTAAAAACTACAAGATAACGAAAAGGAACGTGGAACAAATTCGACAATTAGCGACAAAGCAAAAGTCAACTGCGAGTCAAATCATATCAGAATTAAGTTTGACAATCACTCCTAGACGTGTTCAACAAATATTGTCAAGATCTGATAATGTAAAATGGCGAAAACCACTAAAAAAACCATGTTTAAAGCAAATAAACAAAGAAGCACGACTTGAATTTGCCAGAAAATATATGGATTTTGGAGAAAAGTGGAAATATGTCGTATTTTGTGACGAAAAGAAGTTTAATCTTGATGGACCAGATGGTTTAGCTATTACTGGCATGATTTGCGAAAAAACAATGCACCTTGTTTGTCACGCAATTTTGGTGGTGGATCAATAATGACATGGGCAGCATTTTGTATCAATGGAAAGACACCGATATGTTTTATATCAACAAAAATAAAATCCATAAATTATACAGATTTATTAGAAGATGTCTTAACCGATTATTTGGAAAATAACTTGGAAGATCAAGTCATTTTCCAACAAGACAATGCACCTATTCATAAATCAAGAGAAACTATGGCATGGTTTGAATCAAAAAACATCGTTTGAATCAAAAAACATGAGATGGCCTGCATATAGTCCAGATCTGAATCCAATTGAGAACCTTTGGGGAATGTTATCTCGAAAGGTTTATGAAAATGGACTACAATTTAGCAGCATTCAAGAGCTTCGAGGTGAAGTCAATAGGTGTTGGCAAGATATTCAACCAATGACACTCCAATCGCTCATTATTTCAATGCCAAATAGAATTTTTGAAGTGATAAAGAACCACGGAGGACCCACCAAATATTAAAATTAAAAAAAAATATTTTTTTCCTTTTTCATTATTTAATTTTTAAAAGTGCGTCTAACGTAAATTCGCATATGAAAAGTGCATTCCTTATTATTTTTTTTTTCTATTTTTAATGTGATATATTTTTATTATAAATACTTTACTAATAAAATACTTAATAACTATGCTATACATTAAAAATCATATTTTCTTTTTTACCTAATAAATTTTCCTTAAAAATTAAAATTTCGAATAAAAATTGTGTGCGGCTAAGTAAATTTCGATCACTAAAGATGCTAGACTGACATTTTTACTTAACCTTGCAACAATGGCAGAACAAATGACCAGCAAACAGCGTAAAAGACAATTTCACCTAACTAGAGATACAGGTGCAGCTTTAGCTCATGCATGCTGTGGTTTAGTTGCGATTACTAAATTTTTGCTCCAACATTCGTTTAAGTATGTTATACTGGGAAAATTTACAACTGACCCACTAGAAAAAATGTTCGGAAAACTTCGACAAGGTTCTGGAGGAACATATTTTATCAATGTGCAACAAGTGATTGAAAAAGTAAAAATTCATAGAGCCAAATTAAGTCTCCAAATTGGAATAGGCATTGATTCTTTATCTGCAGAAAGTGGACATAGCTGTCAAAAATGTGGATACTTACTTAGCAGTAATGCTATTGATATATTTGATAATTTGCCTGAACTTGAAAATAGTGTTCAAATAGATACCAAAGCAGGATTGATATATATAGCTGGATATATTGTGCGGAATGATGTTGAAGAACAAGAAGATGATAAATTTTATTATGCAGAAAACTGAAGAAATAAATACTGAAGTGAATACAGAATAAATAAAGAAATGAATACAAAATACTGAAGAAATAAATCGTGGAGGTTTGAAAATACCAAATGAAAATGTTTGTCAATGGACAATTTTCTCTTACATATTATTTCCTGTGTATTTGTTTAATTAATGATTGAGTATTTTGTAAAATCTAGAATTAGCTTTATTACAAAAAAACCTTTATGGCTAGGAAATGCTTTTTTACATCATTCGCGTTTACGAAGCCTGTTAGTATAGACGGTGTCGTACAAATTTATTTCCCCCATAAATTTATTTCCGAGTCGCACGGCGATTGGTTAAAGAGGCCACCCGAAATAACTAAACAACGCCATGCAAACTAAACAATAACGCCCGTAAATTTTCTTCCTATCCTGATAAGAAGTGAGTTTAAATTTAAATTAGATTTTAATAAATAAATTAATAACTTTCATGCCAAGTATGATATATTATTTTTATATTTTTTCTTAAGCAATGCCTAAGATCAATGCATCTGATGTTGAAGCATGGGTTAAATACTATTTGCTTTTTACGAAGGCTATATGTTTATTTTCTTAATAATATAAAGATAATAAACATGTAACTATCATTATTAATAAAAAACTTAAATGCAATATTGCAATAATAATATACACTATAAATTGTATTATTCTAATTAAATAATATATAGTCTATTATAGATCAAGACATGTAAACAATGTCAATCATTTGAAAAACTAAAAACAATTGCGCCACAACTACTCCCATTTCAGGTTACAGAAAGTTGGTCAGTTTTAGGAGTAGATCTAATTGGTCCATTACCGGAAACAGTGAATGGCAATAAATATGTTTTAACAATAACAGACTTGTTTTCAAAATGGATTAATGCTAGAGTATTGCCTGAAAAATCTGCTGCTGCTGTAGCTACTGCTTTAGTTAACACTTTTCATACTTATGGTCCACCAAAATAAGTAATTACAGATCGAGGAAGAGAATTTGTGAACGAGGTAAAGACTAAAAAAGGTTTTAAAACTTTTGTTTTCTTTGTGTTATTGAAAATTTATTTTATTAGTTTTTTTTATTATTTTTTATGTATAGCTTAACAATAAAATTTTTCAATTAATGGGTATTAAACATTCTGTGACATCAGAATACCATCCTCAAAGTAACGGTTAAGAGTTGCTGTAGTTATGGGCGTATAAGTCTGTTTTTTAGTCAATTTGCATAAAATCGATAAGCTGGACCTATATGGCCCTGTAATTTTCGTATAATAATTTTTTTTTGTACGAATGGACCCTTGGAAGTTGTTAAAAATGTTTTGGGACCCTTAAAAACTTAACCTTGTGTTGGCCCTTTTCTGTATCTGGCGTGAAATTTTTGGATCTTTTTTTTTGCTCCTTAGGCATTGATGTTAAACGTTATTTTTGGCAATGTTGTACTTTTCTGACATAAAATTTTACGCTCTTTCGATTGGTATATTTGGTTTTTGATTAAGATTAATATTTCGTCTTTAATTTTGGTTTAAACACAAAAAAAGGTTAGTGTAGCATGCGTACAGTTGGTAGTTTTAAATGGCATAGCGCATTATACAACGACATTGTTAAGAGGCGTTGTTCCATTTTCAATATGTTACATTGCCTAATAGAACCTAGCGCCTGACGAAAAAAAAATATAAAAACTATAATATTTACAAGCTGGGGCGTCTTTACATGTTTGTTACGGGGTTAGGGGTAAAAAGGGTAGTTGTGACCCAAAATTAAGATTGCAAAGACATTCTGACGTTAAGGTGAGGTTCGACTTAAATATAATTTTAATAAACGGCTTTATGGGATTTTTATTTTGCGTTTAATTAAGAAAATACTAAAATATGGGCAATTTATGTATATAACGTGAATTTTCGGGACCCAAAACACGTTTGCTTCTGTATCTCGGTATAGATTAAAGTTATAAATATAATTTTTTTTTGTTAGGTCGCGTACCATAACTTTAATAAGTATGAAAGTTCCTGTCAAGTTTGGCATACGATTTAGCTTGTAAAACATAACCCCGTAGTTGATTTTTTCCATTTCGGCATCCTGCGTACAGTACCTGTTAAAAAGGAGCATTAAAATCGGAACGAACTCATATAAAAGTCAGGTTTCTTTTCTAAAGTGTTAGCACTTGTGTGTATAACAACATATATGACGGCTGCGATTGTATCTAATATAATTTTGGCATTTAGTAGGTCAATGTACTGATACGCCCTGTTTGCAGACCCTATATAATAACCCTAACCCCACAAAATAGGAAATAATTTTCATATAGGAGAAATCATTGGTATTAAAGAGTTGTTGACAGTCGATGACAACAAAAAGTTTGGCAGAAGAGGTTTTTAAAAATATTAAAACTATCTGTTATGGATATAAGTAAGGATTTTAATTTTAATTAGATTACTGTGGATTTAATTTACACTTCTTTAGAAAAACATGACTTACACGATGTCGGTCAAACAAAAAAATACACAATATTGATAAATGCTTCTGAGCTTGACTGCTCAGACAAAATAAGATTTAAACTAAACAATACACCATTTGAGTACTTTTATAAAAATGGCCAATAAGCGGTAGCAGATTTTAGGCATTATTTAAAGTTTTCCAAAAACTATAATGATAAAGGTAGAAAAATATTAAAGATATGTTTTAATATTTTTAATTTTATTTAGAGTTAAAACATTTTTATTTACTTTTTAGGTATATCGAACCACTATTCGTCTCTTATTTTTATTTGGGAAAAGATTGACCTAGAAATGAAAACCTTACCAAAATGTTTATTTTCTGATGCTAACCATATTGAGGATTTTTATGCTGCTCCTTTGATTAATATAATTTAAGAGCAGCAAGCATTGCCCTTGGCTAAACAAAATACAACCCCGGACATTGATTTCAAAACTGCCTTCTGTTGTGCTTTTTTTAGATTTTTTAAATGTTTTGCTGGCCTTACCATTCAAGAAATGGAAACAATAAAGGCAACTTATTACAATACTGCCAGAGGCGATGAACAATTTTTTTTGATAGTTCATATAAAATACCATATTTGGATCTTTTAACCCTAAAGGGCTAGATCCAAAATTTTTTTTTATTAGCTCAGTTTGTTTATAAAGGTTGACAATTTTGGTGGGGATCCTGAAAATTTTGAATATTTGACCCCTTTACCCCTAACCCAAAATTTTCCCCTCTCTGCTATATCGCGGAACGGTTTTTGAATTATTTAACGCAAGTTGTGACCTATTTGATGTTGTTATATCTGTATAAAACTGGGTATAAATCGATGCAGAAATATTTGCTCTATTTAAATATATTAACAGTTGTTTAAAATCTACTAAAGTTCTTTGTACAACTGGATATATATTTTTACAATTTTCAACAGTACACCGGCGGCAAAGATGTAGTTTCTAGGGTTAAGTCAATATAGGCATATGTCCTGCCATCATTTATATTTTAATACAGGCGATAGTTTTCACCTAATGTGACATGATTAAAAAAAATACTAAAAGTTAACAAGCTTAGCAACAGGATCATTTTCCTTTTTTTATCCGTGTTAGTTGTTTATTCAAATCCTTGTCGAATTTCGCGTAAAATTCATGTATTACACGTTATTTTAGCTATTCTACATGTTTCCTGTGAAAAAAATTGAGATCCAGAAGGTAAAAACTGAGGGGGGCAACCTTAAAACGTCAATTAAGGTCAAACTCTAAGGCATCTGATTTATATAATACATTTTCTAAAAAATAGGTGGGTGAGTATAACAACGCAAATCCTTTTACCTATCGATATATAGTTTCTTATTAAATTCCAAAACACTTTTTAAAATCACTTATTTAGATATAAATACATCAGAAAAAAAGTTTCAAATGGCATGTGGTATACATGATTTCGTCAGTAAACTAAATTCTAAGAACAACTGCGCAAAAAGAATTAGATAAAACCCTAAAGTTTGTCTGTAATCTACCAAAAACTGCATCAAAAAGTGAGGGGCGGCAACAGAAAAACGTCAATTAGAGAAAAACCATACAGCAGCTGTCACATGTGATACATCCATTCGATAGAAGATCAAACGGTGAGTTTAACAACGCAAACTGTTTTGACGGCTGCCGTGTCGTTTGCCGGTAAATTGCAAAAAACTCCGTCACAAAACATTTTTTATCTACCGAAAAACGTTGTTTAGAGACAAACTATACGTTAGCCGTTGGTTACAAATACAACGGCTGCTGTATATCTTGTCTCAAATAGGGTGAAAACTGCTAAACAAACCAGGGAGGGGGGGGGGGGGACAATTCAGAAAAACGCGGTGTATAGACAAACTATGCAACAAGCATCAAAACGGTTTGCGCTGTTAAACTGGCCGTTAAATTCTCTGTCAAAATGATGTATACCTTATGGCAATCTCAAAGTTCAATTTTTGACCAATTTTCCCTGATGTATTATCAGGGAAAAAGTCAATTTTTCAAATGCCACGTATTATACATGATTTCGATAGAAAATCAAATTCTACAATGGCGAAAAAAAATAACAGAATTGGATAAAATGTTATAGTTTGTTTCTAATCTTGAAAAAACTGCTACATATCATTAAGGGGCGGCAGCAGAAAAACGTAAATTAGAGACAAACCATACAGCAGCCGTAACATGTGATACATCTATTCGAAAGAAAATCAAATTTCGAGTATTACAACGCAAACTTTTTTGACGGCAGCCGTGTCGTTCGTCGGTAAATTGCAAAAAACTCCGTCACAAAACACTTTTTATAGAACAAAAACGTCGTTTACAGCATTTTACAGCAAATTTACAGCAGCCGTTACATATCATACATCATTTCGATAAAATTTGACGGTGAATGCAACAAAGCATACACTTTGGACGGTTGTTGAATACTTTGTCTTAAATCGGAAAAAACTAACTTATGACACCACAGGAAAACTTAATTTATAGACAAACTATGCGTCAACGGTCAAAACGGTTTCGGCCGTTGATCTTGCCGTTAAGTTATCTATCAAAATCATATATAGTAAACCACACACTCTAAAATTAATTTTTGACCTTTTTTTCCTGATCTTTAGATAACTTAAAAACTAATCAACCTGTAATGCAGTATATATATATCTATATATATATATATATATATACCTATATATATATATATATATATCTATATATATATCTATATATATATATATATCTATATATATATATCTATATATATATATATATATATATATATATATCTATAAATATATCTATATATATATATATATCTATATATATATATATATATATATATATATATATATATATATATATCTATATATATATATATATATATATATATCTATATATATAGATATATATATATATATATATAGATATATATATATATATATATATATATATATATATATATATATCTATGTATATATATATATCTATATATATATATATATATATATATATATATATATATATATATATATATATCTATATATATATATCTATATATATATATATATATCTATATATATAGATATATATATATATATATATATATATATATATAGATATATATATATATATATATATATATATATATATATATATATATATATATATATATATATATATATATAGATATATATATATATATATATATATATATATATATATATAGATATATACATTTATTTAATAACGTTTATTTAGGTGATTCAATAGTTAAGTATAATGGCCGTAAAAAAAAAAATCGTTCAAAATGAAAAATATGGAAAAAACAATTGTTCCTGAAACAATCATATATATTCTGTTTGCGTATGTCGCGAGTTTCTTGTAGTACGTACACAAAATCAATTTGATTATTTAAATAATTTTCTACAGTTTCTTTTGATCTAGATGTATATCTTGTGCGAGGCATTTTTTAAATATTTTTTAGTCGTTAAAAAATATATATTTATATAATGACATTTTTTAAAATTTTTTTTACAGATTTAATTATATAAAATAAAATGAGTGAAAACGAATTAACAAATATCTTGTTGTTCTATCTTGAAGCCTATTGGCAGCAATTTGCTAATTATTTGAACATGCATACGTATGTTATTGATGCCATTGACAACGACTACAATAGAAGTTTTTTCAAAATATGTCGAGTAATTACGCTATATTTTCAAGTTGATCCGGAAGAAAAATTTAACCCTCAAGATATTATTAAACCCTCAAAACATTATAAAAATGGTTATACGACGAACAACAAAAAACTAATAATTTTAAATTAATAAACAATCTGAATGAATTAATTAATAAAGTTAAGAACCGTGCAGAAGAGTGCATGTAATGGTAACTTTTTTATCTTTTTTATTGTATAATATATTGTAATTATTTTAGATTAACTGAAAATAAAAAAAATGGAAGCCATATATGCACATGTCGATAAGACTATCTACAGGTATGGGAGACCTATAGAAGATCAAAAAAGTGATCAAGTCAAGCCTCACGAGGCTTTATTCGCAAATAGCAATTCGTTTTTTAATTTAAAAAATATCGATGTTGTAGATGAGAAGGAGGATTACGATAATGATGATGATGATGATGATGAGATGGATGCTGAGGAATATGATGATAATAATTATAATGATAAAAATGATGATGATGATGATGAAAATGATGATGATGTCGATGAACATGACGATGATAACAATGATAAACCTATGGAAATAGACAATATAGATTTTTTAAATTAATTTATAATAATTTGTATTTTTATTTTGCTTTATAATAATAAATATATATTTTTTTCATACTGCTTTTTTAAATAATGAGACTTTAATAATATTGTAACAAAACAAATATTAACACAATAATTTTTTTTTTTTTTTTAGATTCCTAACAAAAAAAATTAAATTTATAAAAATTATTAAAACAAGATATGGTTGATGGTTAATTAACGTGGTCGCCAGTTGCAACAAACGAAAATACTTATATAGATAGCAGAAGATACGGAACAAGTGCGTAGAATCTGAAAGTAAAACTATATGAATTGAAAATATTACCTAATAATGTCTTAAACAGAAATAAATTAGTTTATAGTTGCTTCTGAAAAATGTATTGATTGTCAGTTACGTGTTGTTGCCAAATCAGTAGCGTAATAAAATGTCTTTAACACATTAAGACAATGTTCAATGACTTCACTATAGTTATGATAACACGTGTCGGAATAAAATACGCGATACGGAAGACATTTAAATAACATATCGAGAACTTTTATCAACTCTATTTGATGTCTTTATAATTTTTGGATCTTTAATATAAAAACGGTATACTCTTTTACAACTATCCAATTCGCTTACTTCGGCTAAGGGAACTTTATCCATTACAATACTTTGATTTTAATGCGTTTCCTGTAAATGTTTTTTTAAATCTAAATTTACTTGATACAAATATAATAAACAATCGTCCGTCGCATTAAAAGTCATTTTGATAAATGATTTATTTTATTATAATATACAAATATATTTTACAAATTTTTTATTATTTACAAACAGTAACAACAACCGCGGCACCGTTCAAATAGTCCTTGCACGTACGGGCACACGGTTGTTGTACAACAATGATTGTGCACGCTCTCTTCGTCACACAGGCAACATCCAAAACATATCACGCGTCTTGGTGTTGCAAAATACCGATCGTTTCTAATCATTATGTCATCGTCCTCCAAATGACGGTCTATTCTTATCATTATGTTATCTAATATACGCACTTGTTCTAAAAAAATTATTTTAAACTATTAGGTTTGTTTTAAAAATATATCATATTTATAAAAAATAATATTAATTTACCGTCATCAATTTCTGGAATATCGTCAAATATTTCCAATTCATCTTCGCATATTTGTTGATCAATTCTCTCAAGTGGTCTTGTTTCAACCACTTGAGGAATATAAGCTTGAGGAATTTTATAAGTTCCTTCTGGAACGTAAGGTTTAACAATCTAGAAAAAACACAACCACTTCAAAAAATATAAAATAAAACATTTTTTTAAATAAAACATTTAATAAACTTACAGCTACAGGTTTTATAAACAATTTTCGTTTAACTTTATATTTTTTATTCTCTTTCATTTTTTTTACTTTTGACATTTTTTGTACTTTAAACATTTAATAATTTAATTTGACAAAATGTTTTTTTATATATTTTTTGGTTACGCTTGATTACCTTTAAACAAAAGAAAAAATTAATTTGAATTTAAAAGAATTAAAAATCATTATGACACGCTCATGACGTCATAAACCTCGAGGTCGGGAAGGAAGAATCCCAACTTGATTTTGAGTAATAGGTATATCATCAAGCGTTCGTTATTTCATCTGATAGATATAAAACATCAATGATATACGGCAGTAATACGATAGTGCTTGATGAAGCCTTAACAGATAAAAAAACAGAGTTGGAAATTTATGTGGAGAAGTTTCGGTCCACCATAAATACAAAGATAGGCAAAACTTTTTTAATAATCTTAAGTATTTTTGTAATGTAAGTATTTTAATAACATATTTTTATCATATTTTATATATATTTTTATCATATATTAATATACTTTTATAATATATTTTTATCGATGTAGGCAACGATAAGTCATCCCCAGTTTTTGTCAGCAGTCGCAATATGGCACTGACGCATTCAGCAATTGCTAACGGCATGACCACGTGTTTTAAACGTGCTAAAGTCTTTGAATTCAACCCTGAGGAACAGTTCACGAATCTGAGAATTTGTCCAATTCGGATTTGTATTTCCATTGCGACTGAAATGTGTGGCTTTGAAGAAGAAAATATGGACCAATTTGCAAGGGTAAATTTAACTTATACCAATACGAGTCTATGTGACACATATTTGTCACTATGATATGTATTTATAATATTGTTTTGTGTTCGTAGCAATACATAAAAAATCGTACGGGAACGACTGCCACATTCTATATGCGTCTTTATGCTAATAGGGAAGCAGCAGCTATAAGTTGGCGTGTAGGGACAAAGTTCCAGGTTTTAAGAGAAATAAACAGCACTCCAACACCAACCCAAGTTAGTGTTTTTAAAAATATTATTAAAAAGTAAGTATTTTTAAAAATATTATTACTGCAAACATTTATTCCTTTTTATCCTTTTTGTTATTTACAATTAAAGGTTGGTTAAAACAAAACAATAAGTTAATTGCAGAGGAGTTTGGTGTTGTTGATGAAGACAACGAGGCAATGCACTTTTTGGGTAAAGACGAGCCCCATACGATATCCGTCACAACATCAACAGGTTGATATTTTTGATTATGTTTAAATTTTAAAGTTGTTTATATAGTTTTGAATTCAAACAAAACTTTATTTTAGGTTATAAAAGAATTGGCGGAAGCAAAAGTGCCGTTGCTGACCCAGAAGGTAAGGCATTTTTTGTCTAATATTTTATATTGGAAGAATAGTTTTCGTTGACACGTATATTAACTATATTATCTTCATTATATTTTAGATAGTCATATGGAAGACAGTGGCAATGAAAATCAAGATATTGATTTTATTGTAAAAGATGTTATGCAGGGAATGTTTATAAAGATTTTTTGTGTTTTTTTGTTGTCTTTGGCATGTGATTTTAATTTTTTTTATATTAAGCTTGTATACTTTTTTCAATTGTAGATAAAAAGCAGAATACTCGTGAGGTTGAAGCAATTGCTTCACATAAAAGTCAAAATTTATCTAAACTAGCAGATAACCTTTGGGATGAGTTGTCAAAAAAAAGCCCTAACCCAGAATCAAGTGATTCTGGGGAAGAAACACCAGGTATTTTAAATTTTATTATCTTTATATTTTAATAAGTTAATTTAATTAAGTATACATATAAGAGACAACATTAAAAGAAGACACAACATTAAAAGACAATTAGAGACAACATTAAAAAAAGTGAGACAACATTAAAAGACATTACAACATTAAAAGACAACATAAAGAGACAACATTAAAAGACATTAAGAGACAACATTAAAAGAAGTGAGAATCAAGTTTTCAATTTTCTAATAAATGATTTAAATATACTGTTCATAATGAAAAAATTAAAAAATGAACAAGCTTAATGTTATGTCTTTTGAATTTCTCAATAAGTAAAGAAGTATACATAAGTTTTAATGCATAGAATTTAACAAATTTAAGAAAGACGACTTTTACTCGTCAAGAAGTGAAAAAAATTCTAGAAGTACGTTGTTAGCAATAGCGTTGGTGGGGCAGCAAATGATTATAAGTGGCAAAATAACAGTTGCATGTAAGTTTATATATTCAGGTTGTAAATATAAATAAATATTTATTATTATTCATATTATTTTTTAATATATTTGCTATTTTATTAGCATGGAACGAGGCCCAGCTAAAGTTTTTTTGCCGAAGGATGTTTAGAAGGCTTTTACAACGAGCTTAATTACGAAAGTATAAGCTGCATATTACGAAATATGCACAGGAAATACTAAAAGTCGAAAACAAAGACTCTTTTAGGAGTTACCTAGCAGATGCAAGAAGCATGTGGAGAGCAACATTGCAATTGCGGACATTGTAACTAATATATTTTTTTAAACATTATTTGACTTTTAAAACTAGTGTATATATTGTTGTCTAAATAACGTTTTAAAATAGATTATATAGACCTTTTACATAACTTCAAAATTATTTCGTGAAAACTAAAAAATTATAAACCCATTTATAAACTATCCAATCAGGGTTTAAATTTTTGTAACGGGCAGTGTAAACTTGTCTTCAAAAAGTTATGATCAGAAAAACTCGACTAGAGCGCAAACTATGCAACATGCGTCAAAACAGTTTTTGCAGTAAAATTTTCTATTAGATTGACATATAATACCTGAGAATCTCAAAAATAAATTTTTGACCATTTCTGATGAAAATACGGCTGCGGTGACGTTTGTCGGTAAATTGCAAAAAACGCCGTCAGAAAACAGTTTTTATCTACCGAAAAACGTTATTTAGAGACAAACTATACGTCAGCCGTCACATATCATAAGCCGTCACATGTGATACATCCATTCGAAAGAGGATCAAACGGTGAGTATGACAACGCAAACTGTTTTGACGGCTGCGGTGTCGTTTGTCGGTAAATTGTAAAAAACTCTATAGTTTATTATTCTTATTTTCGATGGATAGTTTTATTTGAATTGCATTAATAATGATTTGGTTCATTTAAGTCAAAAAAAACTGCAAGTTAAAACCTAATTTTTGCTTTATATCGCCTTGTTAAACACCTACAACCAATTTGTTACCCCGAACCGTCGATATACTGTTCCTAGCTATACCGTTTTTTATCACTCGATATACGGTTTTTTCTTTTAAACTGTTTAACAGTATAGAGAGTATAAAACCAACCGCCGGTATACTGTTTTATGTGTTTGTGCCTCCCAGATACCAGAAAATGCCTCTTCGTTTCTGTTTGCATGTAGCGGACGCCGATCTATACTGTTTTTAGTACCGCGTATACTGTTTTTGCTTCTACAACCTTGACGTAGTTCCACCTAGTCCCCTAACCCTAACAAAAGTCTAAGTCGCTAAAAATAACAAGCATCTAAGAATTCTGCACAATCAGATTGCGATCAGGGTACACAAAATACAAATCCTGAACGTGCACGGTCGATCTTAAACTCGCTATACATAGGTCGATCGAATTACCATTCAAACATCTTCTGTTAAAACAGCATTGTTCAGAAGAAAGCAAAGCATAGTGCATAGCATAGTTATAGCGACGACATTAAAGAATAACTGAAGTTTTCCAAAGAAAAAACTGCTAAGTTTATAAATAAAATGGGGGCTGGTGTCCGTACCAAAAGTAATTATTTTTTAATACAATAATGACCAAGTTACCAATAATTATAAACTTAAAAACTTTACATTTATATTTAGCTGAATCAAAACCTATGATTGCTCAAAGCAGGCCTTTGAGCTTTTTGTCAATTGTAACTTAGTGTTCTAGCACTTTAATTTTTTTAAATTTCTTTTGTTTTTGTAAAAACAAAAAGAAAACAATTTTCGTTTAGAAGTTATCTCATCTCGAAAACCCAGTGGTGCAGTTAACCCTGCCGACAACCAGAACAATAAGTTTGCTTAAAGAGGTTTTTGCTAACACTTACTTATTATTGTTTTATGACGTGTAACTTTTTAAATTATATCAGTTTTTTATATAAATTTCTCATAATAATTTAGAAAGGCACGATGCAAATCTTAGTCGTATGAAAGGCGTTGCTGTTTAGCAGCACGCATCAGAATTAACTGCTTTTGATAAAAAAAAACCTTGAAAATTGCTAATACATCGTTTAAATATTTTTATTACACCAGCATGAACGCCATATAAGACTTTAGGCGATACTTAAGGTTTTCTAAACATTACGACGAGAAAGGTAAAATAAGCGTTTTATAAACAAAATGATGAATAATTTAATATAATTAATTAACTTTAACAATGTTAATTTAACATTTAGGCGTATATATGGCAAAAAATTAATCCAAAAATGAAAACTGTGCCGAAGTGTCTGATGCTAACTTGTTATAGGATTTTTATGCTGCTCCTTTAATTCAAGTAATTAAAGAGCAGCAGTCTCTGCCTACATCAAGTCAGAGCTCACATATCGCTACTGATTTGGCAACAACACGTAACTGACAATCAATACATTTTTCAGGAGCAGCTAAAAACTAATTTATTTCAACTTTGTTTGAACTCAACTTTGTTGTAAAATACATGAAAAGTAAAACTAGAGCCTTTGAAATTACTTTTTTACATTTACATATTTTTAAATTTACATTAGTAAGATATAGCCACATTTTCTAATTTTGAAAAAAATGTCAGATACGAGTTATTGCCAAATCAGTAGCGATATCCAACCGCTAACCCTTATTTCAAAGCTTTCGTCGATTATTTTGTATTTCGTCGATTATTTTGTATTTTTGTATTTTTTAAAAGCTAGGACATGTTATGCTGGCCTCACAATCGATGATATTGAGGGCCAAAGTAGAGCCTTTGCAGTATAGCCAAAAAAGAAAAAGATCCCTGTCATTGAGGATAATGATACTGAAGGTATTTTCAATTAGATATATTGTTTCCTGACTTTTTTTACATTTTTTATTATAAAAATTTAAAATTCTGTAACATTGTATGTGATTTTAATAACTGTTTTTGTTTTAGGTTATGTAGACTTTCAAAAATCTTTACATCATAACAGAGTTGAATGGTACAAATCAAACATAATAAACTGCAGTTATGTATAAAAAAAATATAGAAGAATAATGTAAATAAACATGTTAAATAATTTTAGATGAAAAAGTTGATGATGTAAAGGTGGTTGATGGAAATAGTGCTTCACTTGTGTCAGAATGTAAACAAAATAATTTTTAATATTAAATGCATATCTGAATAATATCTACCTAAATATAATATGATGTTTTTAGGTGAAAGTATAAGCATTTCTGACCAAGATGAAGGTACATTATTTATGTTATTTTCTTAAATATTGAGTTACGTAATAGTTTTGTTAATTAGGTTATAACTTACTCATGTTTGTAACAGTTCATAGTGATACCATTGATAATTAAGATAAAGGTGATAAAAAAATCAAGTTTTCATATATCACGAAAGAAAAGAGAGGATATTATCAGAGGTTATTTTACATATAACTATAACTTTATAAAAATTTAAAATTTATACAAATAAGTTCAGTAAATATAACATAATATAAATTGTAAATATTTATATTTTTCAATCTTCATATTTTTTTATCATATTCATATTTTTTTATCATATTTTTCATATTTTTTTATCATATTCATATTATCATATATTTCTATCTTCATATCTTATATTTTTCTATCTTCAAACCTCAAGTAGATGATTTCTACAAAACTAGAAGCAAAAAGAACAGTCGTTCCACAATTTTGGCTGTGGCATTGGTTGGGGAACGACTTGTTATGATAGGGGAATTAACACGAGAAAGTAAGTTAGATTATCGTAAATCTGCTTTAAACTTTACTATCAAAAAATAGACTTATACTTTAATGCGTAAACTGTTTTATTGAAAGTGTGGAGAGACGAGGAGTTCAAGCTACCAGAATCGTCGGTATTACTAGATTTATATGGTGAAATAAAATGGGACAGCATCCGCTGGATGTTGAAAAATATGCGGAAAAAGTACGTCTAAAAAAAGTCAAACTTCCGCAATTTCATTGCGGAAGCAAGAACTATGTGGAGAGCGCTAACAAGTAAAAGATAAAAAAAACTTTTTGTTTTATTCAAGATGTATAGATTGTAAATATTTTTGTATTTTATCTTAAATTTTGTTTTGTTTATAAAACAGTATGTGGAAAGCGCTATTAGTAAAAGATAAAAAAACTTTTTGTTTTATTTAACATGTATATATTGTAAATATTTTTGTATTTTATCTTAAATTTTGTTTTGTTTATATTATTTTGTTTATAACCCTGAACCTTTCAGGCCTTCTCGTAAGAGGCGTGCAATCGCATGCCTTATATGACTTCACATATAGTTCTTTGTTTTAAAAACTTGACCAAGGCTCTAATAATTTTGATAATTAGCGCGTTTAGAAAATGCGCAAAAAAAAAAAAACAAATGCGATTTTTAATTTAAATGATTCCATAATTACAATAAAACTCCCACAAAATTTCCTGAATACTTTAATTAAAGGCAATCATTGAAAAAAATATTCAGATTAGAGTTTAAGGCAAAATGAGTACAGAAGCTAATTACAAACCATTTTATCATGGAAATATAATTTCTATTTAAGAAATTATTTACTAGAAAAAAGGAAATACAATTATCTTGAAACAATCGCATCTGCCAACTATTTTTTATCCCAGGGTGTGACATGACAAAAGTGCAAAAGTTTTAGTATGCAATCAAACATTATCCCAGGGCGTGACCCTGTATGATACTAGTGTGATCAAAAAGTAAGGTGAATTTTTAATTTAAACTTCCCGCCTTATTTGAATCGTCCAATCTTTTTAATTTTTAAGTTGGTAGGAATGTCATTAACATTTGCGCCAAATTACATGTCAAACTCATACTTTTTTTTTTTTGTTTACGCTTGTTTCTGAAGTACCAAAAGTGCATTCGGCGATTTTCACGATGTCTAATTATGTTGAGCAAAGAAGTGCTATTAAATTTTGTTTGCGGAATGATATTTCTGCTGCTGAAACGTATCGAATGTTCCAAAAGGCCTTCGGTGAAGAGACTATGTCTCAAAAAAATGTTTGCAAGTGGTACAAAGACTTCAAAGAAGGCCGAGAACGTGTTGATGACTTGGAAAGCTCCGGACGACCATCGACTTCGATTGATGATCGCCACATCAACAAAATCAAACAATTGGTGCTTGCAAATCGTCGGTTAACCATTCGAGACCTTATTGACATGGTTGGAATATTATTTGAGTCGGTGCAAGCGATTTTGAAGGATCATTTGGGCGTCAGAAGACACAAATCACGTTTGGTGCCGAAATTTCTCAATTTCTTTGAAAAAGAGCGTCGCGTTAAAGCGTGTGAAGCAATGCTTTCTGACTACCAAGACGTCTACAAACAAATTATTACTGGCGATGAGACTTGGGTCTTCGCATACGACCATGAAACAACCGACCAATCGAGTGAATACTGTGAAAAAGGCGAGCCGAGATCGAAGCAACCACGTCAAAGTCGCTCAAAAATCAAGGTCATGTTGACTGTTTTCTTTGATTATTGTGGTGTTGTGCACTACGAATTCCTTCCAACTGGCCAAACTGTCAACAAGGAATATTATTTAAGCGTTATGCGACGTTTGCGTGAAGCTATTCGCATAGAGACCGGAATTATGGGCCAATAACTCTTGGATTTTGCACCACGATAACAAACGTGACAAAAGTGCTAAAGTTATAATATGCAATCAAACATTATTTCACTTTATATATAATAAGAAAATTTAAAAAAAAACATGCTAAATTTTATGAAGACTTTTGCTACAGTATACGTTCTTTTTGAAAAGAAATTACTTGCGAGATATCTTGATATCGAAGATATCAATATCAAGATATCAATAATTGATATAATGAATGTATACCAACAATTTAAGCCAGCGTATACGAAAAGTCAACTCACGATTATAAAAGAAATGTACAAAAGTTTTAGGATGCAAAACTAACTGATGTATTAGAAAAATTGGAACCCTATTAAACACCAATAAATAGTTGAACTTTTATTTTAACTCTGGTAAAACAACAAACAATAGTCGGATATCGATGTCTAATTAATTAAAGTCGGTTTTGAACAAAGCATACAAGTATGATGCACTTTTTTATAGAATTTTTTGCATGTCTTGGCGCAATCAGGAATGATAGGGAACCATCATCACATTATGTCGTTGACAAGACACGATATATCTATACTATCTAATCCTGTTATCATGACAGGGAACATTTAACGCCTTACGCCTTTTTATTTTACTATTTGAAAAACTTGGATACGATTAACCTTCAATTTAGAAAAAAATAGATCATATGGGCAAATACACTTTAAAAAATTCCCTATCTTTGTTGTGTCTAAAGATGCATGCAATTGTCAAAGCTGACAAAAATGGGATTAACATATATCATTTCCTCCGAGTGCGCAATTTTTCGTAGCTGCCAATTAATGTAAAACTGAAACAATTTTTAATGTGAACTGAAGGTGGACTAAGGAACATTTTAATTAATAGACAAATGTGACTTCGAGTTTTAAACTTTTTTTGAATTCGATGTTTAATCGGCTTGACTAACACAGGCTCAAAAATATAATAATTTATTAAAAACTTGTCGGAAACAAGGGCGATAGAGAAACCTTAGGGCGGTAGGTAACCTTTAAAAAAAGGCTAGAACAACAGGAAGTTATTTTAAAAGTGGGATAAAGTAACTCTATAATTACAAATAATGGTTTCATGGAATCTGATACTGGTTTTATGGAAACAGGTAATTATAAGATTAAATATTTAATCATAAGATTTTAAATATTTATTAGCTATGGTGACCCGTACGATACGGGTCGCGGCAACTCTATTCCACATCCTATTTCCAAACTTGTTCTTAGTTAAGTCTCTTTTCCTTAAGTAAACAGCAAAAAATAAGTCGATTTGAAGTTATTGGTAAACAATTGACTTAATATATTTTAGAAACTGTACTTATTTACTCAATTTACTCCAATATTTTATACATAAAAGGATCTTTAACATAATAGAGACAGTTGCGTAACAATTCTTCAGGTGTTTTTGAAAATTTAAGCTTTAATCAAGATTTTACTCTCTAACAAATTTGGACATTATAAAACGGACCTAAGAGACTTGTTATTTTAAATAAGTTAGCTTTATTCGTTTAATACTTTAAATAAAAACGTTGCTGTAAAAATCAAAACTGTTTACCATTTCATTCAATTAAGCTGTTTTTACATCCGAAGTTATTAAACATGTTGTTTGTGTTAATCGATACTTAATGCAAATGGAAACTTCGAGTACAAAATACGATTCTAAGTATAAATGGTTTCTACTTATATATATAATAGAAAAGCAACAAAAATAAAAAAAACAATTTAAAAATGATCAATATATCCATTTGAAACAATTAATCCAAAATAAAAAAGTATTTGTCATGAGATAAAATAAAATTTAAAAACTTTAAAAAAATTACAAATAAAATATTATATTTAACAAAAAGTAACAAAAAAACTTAAAAAAACAATTTAAATTAAAGCATTGTTTCATTATTATCAGGCTTTAGGTAAGCCATAATCAAGTCAGCCTTAAAAAAGAAACTCGACCTAAAAATGGAAAAAATTATTTTAAACATAATATACATTAATTACAAATTAACTTGTCACGCAATCAATTAATTTTTTTTGAAAAATCAAAAATGCGAATAAGTGGATAAGAAGCTTAGTTTTTATTATTCCAAAACTCTGACAGATCAACATGAATATGAACTAAGCCTATTAGCATAAAACATCACAACAATTAATTAAAATAACAGAAAATGTTAAACTAAACTCTAGATAACCCAGACATTTAAAGGAAAAAGAAATTAGTTTAGTTTAAAGAAAGTTAGAACTATTGGGAGTATCATATGTAAAAAAAAGCTTAAGTGGAATTTCAAAATTAGTTTATATTTTTGAGGGTTGAGTTATCCTGAGCTTATTGAACATATTTAAACTACTAACTGCACACACTTATAAAAACATACATATTGAAAAAACATAAATCTTTTACTTAAAATAACACATATATATTAACATATTTGTATTTAACACATATATATTAACATATTTTTATCAGATTGTGTTAACTGAACTCAAGAAACAAATACCCTCTTGCCCATCAATGTAATTATTTTGTAGAGTTCGCACCATCAATCAGGTACCATTGCAAAGTCAAGCTTTAAGATCTAAATTTTGAAGTAACACTATAACAGCACCAATTTTTAGTTTTAGGCGATGAACAGGCATTGCCGATTGGAGTAAGACTGTTTAAATATTCAACAGGAAAATTGTTAATTTCGTTAAGATCATCTGCTTTAATAGTATTTGCACTTAAATATAGTTTTACATCGCCTGGTAAACGGTCCAAAACTTCTCCATTTATTGCTAATGAATCTATGTTAGTGGGTGTCAAAATGGTACGTTTTGCATAATCATCCTATTCTGCAACTCCAAAAATCTTGTCTACTATAGAATCATTTGCTTCAAGCAAGCAATGTTAAGGATATTCAACTCACCCACAATAAGGAACTATCTGCTTTTAACGGTAATGTTCCACTTCCAAATTTTAAAAGATATTTCCTCTTCTACGGCCCGAACCCTCATATTTTCTGTTAATGAAAATTGCTGAACATATTAATGTTGACAACATTTAATACAGGCTTTAACAATATCTGCTGGTTGCCCTCTCTTACAAGTATTTACAGGCTTCAACATTTGTGTGCGCTTGATATATTTTAGAAAGCCATGGGTTATAAGGTACAACCATACGGTTATCAACTTGATAGCCTTTTATATTGACAACTCTTCTGTTATCGACACGTTTATAGCGTGGATAACCATTAAAAAATGCAACAGTGTAGGGATTATATTCTTTAGAAAAGTATTTAGTGTATTTCCCATCTTTCGTGCAGGAAGAATTAGGATTTAAAATTCCACATGGTTCATGTATCAAGCATGATTTTATAATTTCATGAAGTTCAGGATCAACAGCTGGGTCTAGAATTTCTTCTGATATCAAACTGTCAATATCTTTTGCTGTTTCTAGCTTATCTGCATTTACAAAGTGCAATAAAGCATGTATATGTGGCAAACCACGTTTTTAAAACTCAATAACCTGCACATGACTTACAACTTTGCTTAAGACTCCATGCTTGAAAATATCTGTCATTAGCAGTTTGGCCAGGGTTTAAAATATCTACTATTTCTCTCCATTTTGGATTGCTGGTAAAAGTAACGAATAGATTTGGTTTACCATAATTCTTAATGGCTGCCATCGCGTCTTTAAAGTTTTCTTTTAGTGCTCTTGGACTACCAACACATGAAGAAGGCAATATAACAACGCGGCCTAGTCTTACATTATGATCATAAGCACGATTAATTACATGTTCATGCAATGCATCATATTGTTTTCTTTTAGGTTTGTTTACCATAGAATATAGGACTAAAATTTGTTTAACCACAAGGCTATAATTATATTGGAGACTAAGTAACATGGTTTTTAACACGGTTTGCGTGGTCAGGGTTGTGCTCCTATTGATTGTGCCATCCAGCATCACCTCTCGGTCTAAATATTGGATATATCATAGGATCTAAATTTGCAGACATACACAA
>NC_061165.1:49547062-49549562 GCF_022113875.1 Hydra vulgaris
TCATTGATTAATACGTTGTTCATATTATTTATTCAGCCTATCACTTTTGCAATTAATTGTTTTATGTTAAATTTTACATAATGCCATTCAATACTAATCTGTTAACGAATCATTGTCATTTAGGGCTAACCTATCAAGACTACCTATTATATAGGTCCCAGCATCCTGGACCCAACAGCAATAGTTCATTTAAGCGATGGGTCCGGTTAGGAGGAAGGGACAATCATTCTTTTAAATGGCCCTATCATCCTCCTAACAAGGGTGCTGGGAGCCGCAGCAGAAGGGGAGGTGGTCGAGGTCGTGGAAGTGGAGGAAGCAGAGGGAGAAGAAGGAATGGTGGCAGCCTAGTGGTTCATGGAGATTATTACATTTAATAGGCACCACTATTTCTTTTTTTTTTTAATATATATTTAATTTCTGCAAGTTTATTTTCCGTTTTTTCCCAATTAATACATTCATCAACATTTGCTTTATATTTTTTCAAATTTTTACCCAAAAAAATTTAAAAGCAAAACATTGTAATAGTCCCAATAAAATACTTTTTACACTTTTAAAAGTTGTATTATATAAATTTGTAAAGTTTACACTATAGATAGATGTGGACCTTTCAATAGAATTAGGTTTTTTTTTAAGACTCTGTAGCCCACGTCAAATGTAATTTTAAATTTATGTGTAGTATTTCAGATGTTGGTAAATGTGAAGTGTATTTTGCAAACTTTGTTTTAGTTAATTAAAATGTTTGTTTGACTTAATTAACAGTAATTTGATTTTAAGTTATTGTACCCTATGTTTACAGTTTGTAAAAATTATATTTGCATTATTGAGGTTAAAATATCAGTTTCTTGTAATCGTAACTTGTTTAAAGAAGGTATGTATGAGTTTTTTAAATTATTTGATATTTTTTAGGTTTATATAATTCAGTACATTTTTTTACATTATTTATAATATTATTAATCTTGGAATTTTAAACAATATCATTTACTAAAAGCCAAAACTTAATTATAATATACTTAATTTATAATATTTTGTATTTTGAAACTTTTTAGAATATAAGTTTTAAAATTAGTTTTATCTTTGGCCTATTTTTAGGGTGGATACTCCAACTTGCATTTTGAAATGTGGGAAGATTAGAAAAGTTATGTCTCTTTAGATAAACATAATTTAAAAACATTTAAAAAATTTTTATTGACATTTAATGCAAGTTTAAATGAGAAGGGGAGGGGGCGTTGGGTGTAGCACACACCCCTACCTGTACTAACATATTAGAATAATCTTGAATACTTGTTTCTCTTTTCCAATAAACTTAATTTAAAACTATTTTTCAAATATCTTTTAATTTTTTTTTTTTTAGGTTGGATACGACTGGGCAGGAAAAGGGGCGTTTGGCGTGGCACATGTCCCGTCCCTTATGTCATTTTATACACCACTTGTATATGCTGTAAAGTAAGAAAATTTAATTAAAAATTTTTCATACAAAATATAATCATTGTTTTTAGATTCAAATATTTATAACAATGTAGCATTTCACTACGAGGGTGTTAAAACGTAACAAAGACATCCACCCTTCAATCTAAAATAGACCTCTAATATTTGGAAATGGATTGGAAGCAAATTGGAACAATTTTTAGTGCATAAAGATGACATATTTTATCAGAAAAACACTCTTTCGTGTGAAAAACTTGTATTTTTTTAAGGGTACGAGGGTGTTCCGGTACACCCTCGTACCCTTAAAAAAATAAGGGTACGAGGGTGTTCCGGTACACCGGTATATAGTTATATGAACTTGTAGCCTACTCTTACATCTATCTTTTGATACCAAGGTATAGACATTTGGATAAAATTTGACAAAGTTATAACAATTTTAGTAAAAAAAAAAAAAATTTTGGAATCAGTTTCTTCAATAAATCCATATATCGAAAATTTGCTAATAAAAACGCAATAACTTTCTATAGAATTGTCCGATTTTCATAATATTATATTAATAATTATATATATGTATATATATATATATATATAATATATATATATATATATATATATATATATATATATATATATATATATATATATATACATGTATATATATATATATATATATTAGATGCAACATATATATATATACAACAGTATGTATATATACAACAGTATAAAATATATATACAACAGTAACTTTATTAAGAGCTTGACCTCTTGAAATAGAGCATCGTCTTTTAGAGTCACCATCGTCTTTTAATTAAAAATTTTCTAGTAAATATTCTAGTATTTTAATAAATATTCTAGTAATTTAAAAAAATCAGTCCGCGAACCTAATATATATATATATATATATATGCATATATATGAATATACATATATATGTATATATATATATATATATATATATATATATATATATATTTATATATATATATGTACATATATGTATATATATATATATTTATATATATATATATATATATTTATATATATATATATATATTTATATATATATATGTACATA
>NC_061165.1:49557062-49584562 GCF_022113875.1 Hydra vulgaris
AATCGATAGTTTGAATGTCTGAATAAAATTGTGCGGTTCAAATTTTTCACTGTGTGATTGCTTGCATAGATTGTTTACATATTTCGGATCTACCCTTGATTATATACAGTTGTTATGAATTATACAGTTATGTATATTATACTGCTTATATATATTATAATAGCGCAATTCTGTTAAATACTGTAAAAAAAAGTGCTGTACACTTCAAAAGTGATGTGTCCAAACGGGCGCAGAATAAACCAACAAATCATTAAATATACTGGATGTCACTTACCCCCGCCTAATTATGGCTAAAAAATTATAAGTACAATACAGAACTTCACTAATTATTTTAGAATTTATTTTAAATATTTAATTGCGTTTTACTTAACTTTGGGTAACTTTGCACTAAAGTTATCCTTTTCCGCTTTTCGTTTCTAAAAACGTGTCTAACATTCAATATCAATAGACTTCTAATTCTGAAACTTCTAATATTTATGAAAACTTGCCAAAAATATTCTGTAGACTATTTTAAATACTTTGATAGCCGTTTTTAATGTTCTCCCATGCGCATTATTTATTACAAAATCAAGACTTTTTATATATAAAACAAAAGAAATCAAGTTTAGGAGAAATGGAGAAAGCGAGAGAGGCAAACCACGTACGTACTAGCTGGCTTTAGTACCCCTCTCTACCCCTTTTACGCAGAACCTGGGTTTTACAAATTTAGTATTTTTATTTTTGAGTCAAAAATAATTAAGTAAAAAAAATGATAAAGTAAGTTCATCTATGAAAAGCTCATCGTATTATGTTTATTAAAATTAGTTAATTTTGGATTAATAAAATGAGTTGAAAATTTACATTAAAACTTTTGACAATAAAAAATCAACTCTGCTTCTCTGTTTTTTTCCACGTTTGTGTAAAGTTGCGGTACGGTAATTGTCAACCTTTTAGGCGCAGAGACTTCATGATGCCCGTGGTAGATAATTAATAATTTACTGGATGACCACAATCACCAAAATTAAAACGTTATAGAAATAATAAAGTACTTTTAATATTTTTTTGTCCACTGATGATGCCCCATAAAAGTGCTGCCCGAGGAGAAACCGATCCGTTCTGAGAAAAAAGCATTTAAGGTTTTACATTTAATTAATGAATATGACCTTCTTATGAAAAAGATTGGTGGTTGGTGAGTTTGTTTTATCGACAGTTTACCGATTTGCACCAAATTGTTTTATCTTTTTACCAAAATGTTTTATCTGTATTTAGTAGTATTTAGCCAGAAAAAACATATATAGTTCTGTTTTAGAGCGATATTTTTTTTTGCAAGATGTTTGAATTTTACCCATAGTTGCAAAAATTGAATCATTTTTAGATTCCATTCATTGTACGATGATTCTTGTTACGGGTATTTTAAACCAATAAAGTGATTTTCACCAAAACCAGACTTAATTTTGACGATATATAAAAATCCTCTGAGTTTTATTGCATAAAAATTCACCAATCAGGGTTGTAAAATTTTTTTGGCGTTCAAATGCTAAATGTTCAAACTGGTCAGTTATATGGACCAGTGCAGTGATTTATTTACTCTTCACTATATTTAGGAATAATATCTTTATGCTGTATGGTGAGAATAATTTATGGTCATAATACATTTTTTTAGCTCAAATTTTGTAGTTCTATTTAAAAAAAGCACTTATGAGAGTATATAGTAACTTTAGGACACACAAATATCACCCTAAAAAAGTCTAAAAACAATATGTGTATTCTGTAACTCCAGTGTATATACTCTATACACTAGAGTTACAGAATAGAAAAGTAAAACAAAATGTTTGAATATATTTAGATGAAACTGTTTATGATTATATAAAACAGTTTAAATAAATATGTAAATATATATTTGTAATACTCAATTAAGTGCAAACGATCGATTAGCTTCACTTGTAAATTAGTGATGCTAATCGATTATATATTGTATGTGTATATAAAAGATATGTATATAAAAGACATAACTGTAAATATCTAGGGAATTAGAATTGTATATAAAATATGTTGACGTACATTAGAAAATAGAGGCGTTTTACGCATAACTTATAACGCTATCTTTTATGTGAAACTACAAAATATTTGTTTACTTATTTCTTCAAAATATGATAAACAATTTAGGGTCATGGCCTTCCCTATTTTCATTTATAATCAGTTATCTATTAAGCATATGTATAAAAGACTGTTTTATGAAAATTGAAAATTGTTTCGGCCATTTGATTTTTATGACACGTTTTTTTTATTTGTTTTTAGTTCTACGAAGTATGTTTACAAGTTTTCACTTTTTTTTTTTTAAATGTTGGCTTATCTAGTTTATCAAAGATAGTCAAAATCTTCCAATCTTAGATAAAACAAAGCGTGCAGTAATTACTAACAAATAGCACTCTATCAGTAATAGCACTAACAAAATTATATTTTCTAATCCGAATTGAATTCATGAGTTAGGGGTGTTGTTGTAATGAGCTTTAGCCTGATTAGCCTAATTAAGTTTTATTACCGTAAACAGTGGATACCTTGAAAAGCGGGCTATTTTTTTATATACAAATCGATTTCTTTGTTTTATCTGTAATTATAAGAAGTATTTATATGAAACTATTGGAACCTTTTACGCTAGGTGGTTTAAGGCACATAACAAAAAAAAGGGAACAAAAAAAAAAGAGCTCATTTGTGTTTGTGGGGTGTTAAATGGGGCGTATTTTCAGCCAAGACAGGGCCCATAAATGAATTTGCCCCGGTTTCCCCTTGGCTCTCTACATCCCTGACCATACCGGCTCGTAGAGCCGAACCAAAACTATTTTTTAGAGGAGCCGAAGCCGCAAAATTCTAGCTGCTCCCGGATCTTGAGTTTTTTTTTTTAAATATGTCAATTTCACTTCTTAATTAAACTAGAGTTAAAAGAACTAGTTAGAACTAGTTCTTTTAAGAACTAGTTAAAAGAACTAGAGTTGGGAAGTTAAAAGTTTACTTAATATGACGGAAGGGGAAACAACAACCCTATGTTATTTTTTTGAATTTCTAAACGGTACTGTTGAGAGTAAATGTATAATTAAACCAAAACAAATATATGGTATATTGTCATTTTTAATTTTATTCCAGAAGGAATTTGATAGCTTGATTTGACAGTTTTTGAAATAATTTGATAGTTATTTCAAAAACTGAAATAACTATCAAGGAGGGGTCGGTTTGTCAAAACCTGACAGAGTTTGACAAAGGGTCAACCTCCCCCCCTCTACTTGTAGTAAGCATGCGATAGTAATGTAATTTCTAATTCTGAGGCAATGGGAGTAGACAAATTATTATTGATGGTATCGTTTTTAATAATAAAAACGTAAAACAAAAACTGTTATACAAGAAGACGATTGTAGTTTATTAGGTTGATCTCGGGGATCTTTCGTATATTTTTTTTATAGCTGAAAATCGTTTCAAGTGTGTAGTTTTCCTTTTCTAACGTTTTTAGATTAAAGCTCATCACTGATAAAAAACCCTGTATAAAATAAAAATATTAAACAGATCACCCTAATAGGGAAGTAAAAAATGAACAAAAAAAGCTTAAAACAAACCAGCCTAATATTTAGGATATAATATAATAGTATTTCAAACAATTGTTTTATTTTGAGATCCTTGCTGAACAATATTCAGCTTTCTTTGAAACGAACTTCGCTTTGATTTATTCCAAAGATATATAAAAAATTGTACGTGAAACATAAAATGCGCTTGCGACATTAACTTTGCTGAACGCTTGATCTTTTGAATATAACTATTAAATTGTTCGCATATGGACGTATTTACCTGAGATAAATTAGTTAAACGATTGTACTTAAAAGCATTAGAACACTTATGCGTGTATCCATGAAAAATATCATGAAAGAATATATTCTTCGAAAAATACTGCGACTCTCTGTTTTTACAATACTCAGATAAATTGCATGCAAAATCATAAAATAGATCGTCCGGAGCTTCTGGACAATGAGTATAAAGCGACGCTGCAGGATCCTTTCGACCTTCACTGCCAGAGTTTATATGAAATCCATAGCAATGGCCATGAACAGGACAGAACCAAAAAAATGCATAAGTTGTTCCTTTCTTTGAAACAGAAGGAAATTGTTTATCGCAGCTGACATCTGGATGGTCATCAAAAACAATTTTTTTGCGATCTTCTTTATCTATAGTAAAGTCGCGCATCCTTCTAATTTGGCATCCATGTTGAGTAAAGTAGTATGCGCGACCATACTTAGCTGGATTATAAGAATTTTCAATTACTCTGATATCTCCACAAGGTTCATTGAATGTATGAATGTTAATTATAGGGTTTGAAATATAATCAACAAGCATTGCTACATCAGAGCGTGGGTTCCCATTTAAAGAACAATTAACAGAATTAAGTACAAGTGATGACAATTCAGGGCAGTAATATTTAGATTTATGTACAAAAATTTTCACATCATTAATAGTAACGCAATTTTCCAATACCAACATCATAAAAGATGATACTTCAGAACAAAATCTATATGGTATAAGGAATCCATTGATGCATCAGCTGCAAGTAACAAAAAAAGTTCTGCAAGTGCTGTTCTTTCTTGCGGAGAGCAATCTATTCCAGATAACATTCTGTTAAAAGCAGCTTTGCCATAAACTGGTATACAAAAATCTATAGAGGCTGCTAAAGATAATACATCATAATTAGCACACTGATTCATTATCGTTTCGCAAACAGTGCGGATAGATTTTCTTGCTTGTGCAAAATCTTTAGGGTCTTTTTCTTTGGTATTTGGAATGAAACACCGATCAAATCTCCGGAATGTTGTTTTTGAAACTTTCCGTAGTCTCAATAGGTTTTACAAAGGTTTGCTTAAGCCTAATACCAAGTTTCGTTCCATCACAAGCTAAAATGCGATTGCTGTCTCCGCACATTGTGCACTGTTCTCGAAAGTCAATGCCTATGTGAGATGTCCATCCAAAAAACCAACTAATAAAAACCGAATTTGACATAAATGGCAACATATTGTTACACATACGCTTGTAACGATTACTCATATTAGTAACATAACCGCTAAAGGTTTGACCACTGCTTTCAACAGAATCAACGAAGTCCTAACCAATTTCATACCCAGCACATGTAGATGAGGATATTCGAAACACGCAATGTTCTGCACCATCCCAATACCTTATACATGACATTCCAACACAACATCGCAAGAAAACATGCACTAGTATAACACCTCTGTCTGTATATAAATTGGATGTTCCAAAAGTTGTCCTTCTGGATGAGCATCGGTAGTCCATCCAGCCTAAAATACAAATCAATTAACCTAAAAGGTAATACAGTATCTTTATTTAAAATGTCACATAAATAATTAAAAGAATTGTAATTTAAAATTACTAATAATAATATAATTAAAATGTAAGTAAAAACCTACCCCACATTCGCAAACACCATCAAAGGAAGGATAAACTGATTGATTATATATCCATTGGACTCTTTTATTTAATTCTCTTACCAATCCTGGAAAAAATGGATCTCGATCCACTTGTTGCTTACTGGGGGCACTTATACCAAATTTCCAAAGACCCATTGCGTCATCAAATAAATTAATCCACTAGAAATACACGTGTTACAGTTAAAAAGAAACAAAAAAGATAATTAAAAATTTGTCAAAGAATAATTTCAAATTTTACTTTTTGGATTTCAAAACATATTTTGGAATTTTACATAGATTTATATATTGTGTATTTATTATTAATAATGTAATTATTTGTAACATTAATTAATATATAAACAATACTAATATTATGTTATTAAAATAGAATATTATAAATTTAAAAGTAATTGAAACGTTCAACGCTCTAACCACTGAGCTTATATAGAGTGACCACTGACTCTTATATAAAGAGCTTATATACAGTGTTATATATAGAGAGCTTTATATTAGTAGCTTTATATTAGTTATATATTTATATTAGTTATATTATTATTATATAGAGAAGCTGGAGTCGAACCAGCGGCCTTCGCACGTTTTTTTTAAAATGTGAACATTAATTGTAAAATTAGTAGCAATTTATTGTAAATTAAATTATAAAAGTAAATTATTAGTGCAACTATTCATAAATAGATTTACGTTGTATTAGTTGTTGTTACGTTGTATCGTACTAAGCATTAACAGATTTAAAACTTATAAAGTTTGCAACACCTTACTGTAAAAGACTTAAAAAAATAAACACTTACCTTTTCATCTGGAAGTTCACTACCATCCATTGGGAGTACATCAATATCAAAATCTTCATTCAATTCACTGTTAAAAGAACTCAAATCCCAACATTCTCTTAATTTCACTAGATGACAGCAGACTTCGCTTACACTTTCACTATTTAAGTATTTTAAAGCTCTTTTAGAGCCTTCATTAACCATGCACGAAGAGTTGTGGCATTGAGCAACTCTCCTATTACTACCTGAAACTTTATAAATAGTGACAATAGCTACAGATTAATTTGCTACAACAGAAAATTTATTGACATTAAGTCGTGATGGTAATTCAATGACTGGAATTGAAGAAAACTTGAGCCCTTCATTCATTACAAAAACATTTATATAACAGGTATCATTTAATGCTGGCTCTACAAATGGAGCCAATAGAGAAAGTAGGCTTTTTAACAAACGGACATGCAGGCAATAATTAACAATAGTAGCATCTACATGGCTGCTTGAAATTGAAAATATCTTGCATGAACAATTATAAATCGGAGACAAAGTTGAACTTGTGACACTGATGTGAATGAAGTCATTACACTATAAGTATAACCAATAAATTTATTTTTGCAAAATATAAAAAAGTGTATGTATTTTGACAAATAATAACAATTTACAATAAATTACAATAAATACTTACAAGGAAATCACCAGTATCAGAATCATAATCATTCATTAAAACTATATGCATAGTTTCATCCATATATCTCCATTTTAAAACACCGTGATTAAACAACTGTCCACAATAATATTGAAACAGATTTAATTGAACAGACGATGTGTTCGACGATGATGGAAGTTCTTTAACATTACTGCAATTAATATTTGCTGATAACGTTTCGATTGATATTTTATTAAAAGACCTTTTGCGGTGACTATTCGTTTTACCTGAAAATTAAAGTTTCCAATCATCTGTAAATCATACAAACACATACACATAGATGTATATACAGGGTGTTATACAGGAACAAATTTTATACCGCGGTTTATTATTTATTTGCAGTATTGAGAATAATTTTAGTTGTTGTATTACAAATTAATGGGAATTTTATAGAAATTACCGCCAAAAACTTGAAAAATACTGTGAGCATTAAAATTTTATTTAAAAGTAAAATAAATACAGTAATTGATATCTATGGACACCTGCAGCAAAATCTGCAGATTATTGGGTTCTGGTAAAAAGCAGTACACTGCCATTCCACATAGTCACAGCGTGACATTTGACTCTTTTTGATTTTAGAGCATTTAAAATGAAAAAATTACAAACTTATAATAATAATAATCTTGTTAAAACATTTGAGTTTCTAAAAGAAAAACTTCTAACTTCTAACAACTTATAGATTTCAAGGTATATGCATTAAAATGCATAAAATTAAAATTATATATATATATATATATATATATATATATATATATATATATATATATATATATATATATATATATATATACATATATTTATATATGTGCATATTTATTTATATACACATATATATGTTTATATAATAGAATAAATTTATAAACAAATTTAAATTCTTACTGACATTCCATTCCTGTTGTACAAATATTACATTGTTGAAATATTTATTTAATTATTTATTTAACCATATTAACAAAAAAAAAATAATTTACAAATATTTGTCGTAAATTTTCAGAAATTGGTTAGGTGTCGCTCATATAGTTACAAACTAGTCAATCGAGTGACACCTAAAAAACATAAAAATCTTAACAACAACAAAAAAAGAATTTCTTTATTGTTAAATTATTGTTGTGGTATTTCTATAGGTTGTAGTTAAATGATAACATTAATTATCAAACTTACTTTGTTTCTTATTACATGTTATATCAGCATCAATGTTAACCATCAAAACCTCTGAATTTTGTAAAAAACTTAAATAAAGTTAGTAAATAAAATGATAAGTTATAGATGGAGCCAATATTGTTTTCTCATAATCAAAAGTTAACAAATTTGAGTTTGATAAAACTTACTTTTTTCCTTAGCATATGGGATAGTAACATCATTTCTACCCATAAGAACCTCTAACACTGCTGAAACTATTTTTCCAGGATCTTCACGATAACAACATGCCTAATAAAAAGAAATGTGAAATCCAAAATAAATAAATAAAAACCTCAATTATCAATTGATTATCAAAACAAAAATCTAAAATGAACAAGATTTTAACTTTTATAGAATAATTCAAAATCTAAAAATACTTGTATGATTTTGTTTCTTGGGGAGGCAGGAAAATATCTAACACAAGTTGGTAATCTTTGCTCAAACTTTATATTGGTGGATATCTGATTACTCCAACTGCAGAAATGATCATTTGGAATAGATGTTAAAATGTAAATTTGCTCTTGTAAAGTCAAAATATTTGATTGTTCTAATTTATAGCAAAATACTTTACCATTGTCATCTCTGACTCAACGATAATCCAACTAAAGCTTTTCCCAATATTCATTTTCACCATCAGTACAAAGTAAAAATCTAAATTATTAGCATAAAATAAAAGGCACTTTAACAGATTGTCATATTTCTTAAATTTAACTTGACAAGTTAAGCAATCTATCAACTATAAAGTTTTTTGAAACAAAACTAGTTAAGTAAAATAGTGCAACACAACACAAACAATAATAATAAAATAAATCAAATCTATAAAACCATTTATTATCTAATTCATTAGATGTGGACCATTTCTGGAATATGTACATCGAATAGCACAATATAAATAAACATTTGCTGCTTTTTGGTTCAATATGTGGCTTAATTTGATTAAAAAGTTTTTGAATACTACTTTTGTTATTTGAAATTTGTCTGTCATAAAACCTATTTTTCGAAAAATTTGGTGTTTTTCTTCCTAATATAAATAATGGAAATATAAGTTAAAATAATATAGCAATGTGTTATATACATATATATATATATATATATATATATATATATATATATATATATATATATATATATATATATATATATATATATATATATATAGTGTCTGCGAAATTCGAAGGATTTATAGAATTAGATACCATGTGGTTTCTGCTTTTGATAGAGGTTATCTTCTCTTTTTGAATGGGATTCTACATCCTGACTTGTGTAGACTTGATAGGGAAGAACTGAAGTAATTTCAAATTTCTCTTTTAATTTTGAATGAATGAGGTTCCGATAACATCCACTTAAACTTCCAAACTCAAAATATCTGGCAATATTTTTGGCACCTTCAGCAGATGGTAAAGAAAATAAAACACAATATAATAAACAATCACTCGACCCAGAAGATGCCAATGATAAAAAGTTGTCCTCTGTTTTTAACAATGGAGATTTGCAAACTAAAAACTCAGATTCCATTATTTCAGTTGTTTCAATAACAGCTTTCATACCGTCAAAACACTTATTTAGATTGGAAATCATCACTTCTAAATTAGCTTCCACTAAATTGATAAAAATATAATTAAAAAAGCATAACCAAAATTACTCAAAATATTACTTATTATATAGAAAATGTCATTACTAGCCTTATTATTTAGTATTATAATATTTATACCAGATAATCATAGCAAACAACTTGTAAAATGTTCCAACTATTATAAACATTATTTTATTGTTTATACTGTTGTAAAAAAATGTACATTATTATAAACCACAACAATAAACACAAAATTAAATATTATTTTATTGTACAATAAGATAAATTATAAAGAATCTTATCAATAAATTAATGATATAAAATATCTTTAATTAACTAATTAACTATAAACTTTTATTTGAAAACAAATCATAAAAATACTTACTTTGAAATCTTTACTTTGAAGAAAACAAAAAAAACTTTGCTCTTTTAGAAAGTAAATGAAGTATAGTGAAGCCTAAAATCAAATCTAAAGATCAAATTGATAATCACAAGATCAACTTATATTTTATTATCAACCTATATATTATTTTCACCCTTAAAAACATTAAAAGTCTTTGTAAGGCTGGTTACATTTAATTGGTTATTAAATAAATATTAAATTAAACGTTTTCTACATTATCAATGTTGAATATAAATATTAAAATAAAGATGTTATCAAATAAAAGGTATACTGAAAAAGAATTTAGTTAAAATATTTTCTTTATATAGTCAATAAAGAAATTAATAATTAAATAATAATTAAAGAAAATAATAATTAAATATATAATTAAAGAAATAATAATTAAAGAAAAATCACATATAAAATTAACTTATATTATTTTATTTATAAATATTAACAGATATATTTTATGAATTCATGACCAAGGGGTAATATATAGAGAGAAGAAAATATAAACAATAAATGTTGTCTGGTTACAAAACAAAATTACTTTATTCACATTTTTAACGACATTTTATCATAAAAAACTGTTTTAAATATAATAATACAAAAAATTAATTTAAATTAAAACGAAGTAAATACAACAATACAATAAAAATAAAGAGGATTCTTCAAATCATAGCAACACACTTGTCGCAATTAATTTTACAGAAGTTGGATCGTTAGGATTTATAAAGGAGCTGGAGATGCATTAGAGTGTGGTTCATACAGAGGAATCAAATTGCTAGACAAGGTAATGAAAATTTTATAGATAATTGTTGCAAACAAAATAAGGAGCAGTGTATTTATCAATTATCAGTTTTGATTTAGGCCAGGAAAGGGAACAACAGATGCCATATTCATTGTAAGGCAAGTTCAAGAAAGATTTGAAAAAGAAAAAGGATCAAAAGATGGAAAAGAAAAAGGATCTGTGGATGGCATTTGTTGACCTAGAAAAAGCTTTCAACAGAGTACCAAGAGAGGTGGTGTGGTGGGCTTTAAAGTGTTTAGGTGTTAAAGAATGGCTAGTGACAGTCATAATAGCTATGTATGAAACTGTCACAACAAAAATCAAACCAAGAGATAGAGAGATTGATAGTTTTGATGTAAAGGTTGGTGTGCATCAGGAGCCAGTGCTTAGTCCTTTGCTTTTTATTATCATTTTGGAAGCTCTCTCTAAAAAGTTCAGAGTTAGTTTACCATGGGAGTTATTCTAAGCAGATGATTTGTGCCTGATAGCAGAAATAGAAGAAGAATAAGTATCAAGATTTGCGACTTGGAATAACCGAATTGAAACAAAAGAACTTAAGATAAACATAAATAAGACAAAAGTTATGCACTGTAAAGTCAAGAATGAGCAAGCAGAAACATCTGGGAAGTGACCATGTGGAGTGTATAGAAAATCAGTTGTAGCAAATTCTATTGTTTGTACAGTTTGTAAGCAATGGGTTCATAAGAAATGTAGTGGTATACAAGGCTCTCTTAAGATTGTTGGGTTTGAGTGTAGAAATTGTACTATTGGTGAGTATAGAGAAGAAATTGGAAAAGAAGTTGAAATAATAAGTGGAGGAAAGATGTTAGTAAATTTTGTTATCTTGGAAATACAATTGGATCAGCTGGTGGAGCCGAAGAAGCTATCTTTATCTATGACAAGAGTAAGGTCTGCTTGGGCCAAGTTCAGAGAATTATCTCTACTTTTAACAGAAAGAAGTGTCTCATTAAAGATTAAAGGAAAATTATACATCATATACGTCCAGAGTGTTGTTATGTATGGCAGTGAAACATGGGCAATGAAGGTTGATGATGTTCAGTGTTTGTAAAGGACAGAAAAGATGACAATTAGATAGATGTGCTGTGTGACTCTAAAAGACAAGAAAAGCAGAAATGATTTAAGAAAAAGATTAGGATTAGTGTGTTTATCTGATAAGGTGCGTCAGGGAAGTAATTTTCTGACAAACAGAGTTGCAAAATGGTAGAATAAACAATTTGAAGAAATCATTTTAACAAAAAGTGTAAAATCTTTATGAACAAGCTTGATAAACATGGATATTATGAAACTGTGGTCTCTATGAATATTACAAAACTGTAATTAGTATGGGCTCATAATAGATACAACACGGTTTTGAATCTCAAGGAACATAAATATATATATATATATATATATATATATATATATATATATATATATATATATATATATATATTTATATATATATATATATATATATATAAATATATATTTATATGTATATATATATATATTTATATGTATATATATTTATATGTATATATATATATATATATATATATATATATATACATATATATATATTAAATATATATATGTGTACTTATACAAATATAATTATATATATATATATATATATATATATATATATATATATAAATATATATATATATATATATATATATATATGTATATATATATATATATATATATATATATATATATATGTATATATATACTAGTGATAGAGTGTTTAGATGCGTAAAAAGAGAGAAAACTGCTCACCTTAAAACTGCTCTCTTTAAATTAAAAAGAAGAGGGAAAAGGAAGAATAAAGAAAATAAATTGATCCCTGACCCTACCCTGATATTATTGATGCTGTATAATATATTAGCTTAATCACTTTATTTGTTATATTGGTCACAATATATTGCGACCAATATAAAAAGTAAAGTGACCAAGCTAATATATTATTTAGCATTAGTATTAGCTTGTATTAATAATATTAGCTTGTTTATGTCAACTAAATATACTTGTTTATAATATAAACAAATATATCTAAACTAAGCTATTATTATAGTATTAGCTTAGATTATTAATATTAGCCTTTGTATAATAGCTGAATTTATTTGTTTATAATATAAACCAATATATTTAGCTAATATAAACAAGCTAATCGTCATCATAATAATAATAATTAACAATGACACTAATAATCCAAGCTAATAGTATTAGCGTGGATTATTAGTGTCATTTTAAATAGTCTGATTCGATTATTCATAGTATAAATAATCCAAGCTATTATAATAGCTTGGATTATTTATACTATGAATATAATATTTATACTATGAATAATCGAATCTATTATAATAGCTTGGATTATTTATACTATGAATAATCGAATCAGACTATTTATGATTTCAAATTAAATGATTTTAAATTAAATTTTAAATAATAGCGTTTTCTATTTGGATAATATAAATATCTAATTAAATTATTATAAACATAAAAAAATAAGGCATTGACATCATTTCGACAAATTTTCATCGGCTATTGGAAATTTAAAGCGAACCGTACTTAACATATGTCGCCATTTCATAAATATGCAATCGGAAAAAAACAACCAATCAAACAACTAGAAATCTTTGATCAGGATATTGTATATTAATACCCTCTAATAGTAACTGGATTCTTAAATATAAAGATAGAGTATATACCGTTTCAAAGCGATAGTACCCTGTCGTAGTAAGATTTGCGCGACAAGCATCATGAATGTTTAAATGTATATTGTAAGAGAAATGTGACTATAATGGCAATAATATGAAACATTTTTTAATCTGTTTTAATAACTTTTAGTATAATAGCGATATTAATTCATCATTAAGCATAAAAGTGATATTTAATGTTACGTATGCAAGCTAAAAATTTGGGAAATGTAAAGTTATTTCAGGATGTAATTTTAGTTTTTTGAAAAAATATTTTTTTCATCTCGCGCAAGTGAAAAGCATTTTTTATACATCCTAAAATTTTTCCGATTGCCAAATATCTAGAGACCTGAATGTAATATAAACATGTTTATGAAGTATTTGAAATTTGACCATGTGTAGACGATGTCTAAAGAAAATCGCCTAGCTTTATTCCTTCATATTGCGCCAAACTATTTTTTATAATGGAACACAAGTTAACAGAGGTCAATAATTAAAACCAAACCAATTTTGGCGCAACATGACACAACAGTTATAATTTAAAGAAATACAATTTAAAGATATTAGGATAGTGATGCACACTTTTTCCACGTGCTTACAGTTCGTTAGAACTCTTATCCGGCTTATAACGCAAGAAAATTTCAATCAAATGAAGACATCTAAATGATAACTTTTAATGACCTCACGGCTGTTTCACTCTATATAAAAGTGGGCATGACGTCATGAGTTTATCAAAAAAAAAAAGAATTTCCGCATAAAGAGTATAAAAATTCACTAACTTTAAAATAATAGCATTTTTTTTCTAGAAATGCTTTCATCTTTGAATAAAAAATAATAAATAAATAAAAAATAATAAATAAATAAAAGATCTATCTTTCCTTGTTAAAAAAAGGACTACAATAAAATATTGTTAAAATATTGAAATTGATTTGGGATCACTTTTCTGTTTTTTGAGATTTTTAATGAAAACCTGTCTTGGGCCAACAAAGAATAGCTAACATAGCTACATGCTTAACGGTTGAAATTTAGAGCACTTATTAATGAGTGTCTATTTTATCATATTCTAACGTTACTGGTGTGTATGTGTCCTAAAAAAAATTTTTTTATTGCATTTATATATTTAATTTTATTATTTTTAAATGTAAAATTTAACATTTTTGATCAGTAATATAAGTTATTGAAATTTTAACCTTTTATGCATATGAAAACAAAAAACCTATTTTCTGTACCTCTAGCTATGTCAGCTATTATCTTTTCAAACTTAGCATGTTTAGCAACAAATATTTTCAGTTTTCGCGTAAATTTTTATAATCATTAAAAAACGATGACATAACCTTAAATGCGTTACGTCCCAATCAATTATCTTAGCAATTTCAACTGAACTACTGTTTTGGCGAGACAAATTCTTAAGTATAAAATAAACAACGTTTAGCGGAATATTCTTGACTCGTGGAGAATTCGACTGTTAAGGCGGTTCTCCACTTTTCGCTGCTTATTAATCAAATTTTCGTGCCGCAAAAATGTGTCAGTCTCCACATGAAAACAAAAGCGTTATTCGCTTTATCAAAAGTATTACAATTTTGCGATAAAAAAAGATGGAAAAGTTAAAATTGTTACTTCTTCTCAGAAAGATATACACGAATATTTATATATGGCAAAGAGAAAAAAGAAAAAAAGAAAAAAAGACGTTTTTGGATTAGAAAGATTTACAACGAGAGAAAGTTGAAGGGGGAATATCAAACTCTTATTAATGATTTGACACTTTATGATCATGAGATTTTTTTCAAATATTTTCGAATGTCTCCTTCAACTTTTGAAAGACTTTTACAAATTGTGGCTCATGATATAACAAAAAATAATACGAAAATGCGTAAACCTATTTGTGCACAAGAAAGGCTTGCTATAACAGTAAGGTATTTGGCAACTGGGGATGCACATACTACAATAGCTGCTAATTATCGAATGTCACCAACCACTGTTGGCAGAATAGTTCATGAAACTTGTAATGCTATTTGGAACAACTTGTTACGAGAATACGTAAAAACGCCTAATTCTGAAACTGAGTGGGAAAAAATTGCCTACGAATTTGAAACCAGATGTCACTTTCCACACTGTGTTGGTGCCATTGATGGTAAGCATGTTCAAATGTTTTAATCAAGAAGGTTCAGTAGATTGGCAATTAGATATTGTAAAGCGAGTAAAATGAAATTAAACAAAAGTTTATTTTGATTAAATATAATAATTACATTTTTGTTTTTTATCTTTAAGAGAAAATAAATAGAACTAATAAAATAGAACTTATAAAATTCTAAATGTCTTCATACTCAACTCCAAATTCTATTTCAAATAAAAGTTGATTTATTTTTAACTTAGCTAGTCTTGCCTTTTTTATTGGTAATCCTTGCAGCACAGGACTATTACAAAAAGCAGACATTTCACAGACTGTTTTGTTTTTTTCTTCTAAAGAATCGATTAAACGATTGTCCAGATCTTTCATTTACTTTAAAAAAAGGTTATCGGATTTTTCTATAACTGATTTTCGCTTTTTGTTTATACGTACATCTTTGCATTTCTCGCTTGAATCATCTGCAGGGATGGAAAGTTGAGAAATAATTGGCAAGGTTGTTAGTTCTGTAGTCAAACTAGCATTACTTTCATTCAAGTTTTTAGAATTTGTACATTCAGTAGTCGATTTTACGTTACTCACGGTTGGTTTGTTTGAACTTTTTTCATGAAGAAAAGCCATTTGATCAAAGTATTTACATTTTGGCAAGGAAAAAGCTCCAGCTCCAGATCTTGTAAGAGCTCGTCTTCGATCTAAACATTTTTTTAGATTATCTTTCAAATTCTTCAAGGTTTTTTGTAGAACACATACTAAATACAGAATGTATGAATTCATTAAATGTTAATCAAACACAAAGTTATATATATATATATATATATATATATATATATAAGTATATATACATATATGTGTATATACATAAATTATATATTATATGTATATATACAAACCCAAAATAATATATATATATATATATATATATATATATATATATATATATATATATATATATACATTTTGTGTTTGTTGATAAAAAAACATATACATACATATATATATATATATATATATGTAACATATACATATATATATATATATATATACATATATATATATATATATATATATATATATATATATATATATATATATATATATATATATATATATATATATTTATATATATGTATATATATATGTATATATATATACATATATGTATATATATATATATATATATATATATATATATATATATATATATATATATATATATATATATATATATATATATATATATTAACAAGATATTTTTTTGGGTTTGTTGATAAAAAGCTTTACATATATATAAATGAAAATATTCATATATATATATATATATATATATATATATATATATATATATATATATATATATATGTATATATATATATGTATATATATAAACATATATGTATATATATATATATATATATATATGTATATATATATATATATATATATATATTAACAAGATATTATTTTGGGTTTGTTGATAAAAAACTTTACATATATATAAATGAAAATATTCATATATATATATATATATATATATATATATATATATATATATATATATATATATATATATATATATATATATATATATATATATATATATGTATAAATATTATTACGTTATATTATTATAAATGTATGAATATGTAGAGTTTTTTTATCAACAAACCCAAAATATCATCTTGTTAAACAAGTTTGTAAAAAATTTGTAGTGTATTTAACAAGATAAAGTTTTATACCATCCTGATTAAAAATTACTGAAAGCTGTTTCCATGAATTTACTTTCACATTTCTATCTTTGTAGCTTTTTTCGTTTGTGTCCCAGAGACACCGAAATTTGCAAACAGTCTCAATAAAGCTTTCTTTATCAAATTCACCTCCAATTTGTTCTTCATTAGATTCATTTTCATTATCTTCTATTAATTCTATATTAGAAACTTCCATCTTTATTTTTAATATTTTTAAGTAATGTGATTGGTTTGTTTTAAAACGATAAATAGTCGATGAGCGAAAAGTTAATAAATTTCAACTTTTTTGCGAAGCGGTTTTTTTCGCAGCGAAATTGTTATCCCTGTATTGCAGACTCAGCTGCGCATGTGGAGCAGCAAAAAATTTCGCCCGCCGCGACATTTTTCGACTAGTGGAGAACCGCCTTTATCAGATAAGTTTGTTAATCCTATTACATCTATTGCATCTATTTGTCAAATAATAATTTTAAATAAGTTGTTTGTATTGTATTTGTATTGTAACGTCAGTGTTTGTTTTATAACTGTGTATTCTGCAAAGAGAAAAGTTTTGCAATTATATATTGAATGGGAAGATTGTTGGAAAGATGAATGTAACTTTCCTTTAGTTAAGCGAATAATTAGCAGTGATAAAATCACTAACAAAGTAATTTCAATTTTAATGTCAGTTTTTCAATTAAGAAAAGATTTATATAGTTTTATGAGCTATATCTTGCCAATAGATTTTATTTTGCCTAGCAATGAGGAATTTGACCTGATGTGCAGAAAGTTACTACGCCAAAAAATTCATTATAAAAATAATTCTTTAAAAAATGAACCGTTTTTTAATATGCAACTGTCTCCAGCTTCACAAACCAAAAAAAGAAAATCAGCAGATGCAGATTATTTTTCAATTTTAAATAAGAATAAGGAACAAAGTAGTCAAGTTGACCAATTAACTTCTAAAGAAGAAACACATGTGGAGCAAATAAATAAATTAAAAATGCATGTAATAAAGTTGGAAACTGAAATTACAGATTTAAATTCTAAAAACAAGACTCTTGACACACATTGTAACTCATTAAGTTCTCAAGTAGAGACTATGAGTATTAGACTAGGAGAGGAGGAGCAGCTCCAACTTATTTTAAAAAGACAACTTAAAACAGCACATCGTAAATTTGCATCTGCTCGTAGCTGTAATTTAAAATTGCTTAAAAAAATTAAAATTGCAAAAGAAAGCGTAAAAGTTAACATAAACCAGAACAGTTGCCAAATTTGCTAATGTTTGGTTAGCGGTAAGAATTTAATTGTTGTGGATTCATATTTAGACTATGATAACATTGGTTCTTCTGAATTGTTTTCTGGGTTTAAGTCGATTAGGCCACAAAACCCATCAGTTAGTGGCCCAGTAGTTGTTCAAAAACATATTTATATTAAGTTAAGCTGTGCTAAACAATATTCGAAGTTAAGTAGGCGTAGTGCAGCTAGGCGAACTAAGGTTGCCGCTATATTCCGTCATTTGTTAGCTGGTTCAGATGTGAAAAGTGATTTGTGTATATTGTTATGTGATGTCCTGTCTCGTGAAATGTCAGTATTGCATTGTGTTGGAAATAAATTAGGTTTTGTTACACAGTTAAGCTTCTTAGATGCTGTAGAGCTTCAGAGCCAATTAAGGATGCCTACGACTGAATTTCGTAAGCTTAGGCGTATTCTGTGTAATCTTGGGGCAAAGATTCTCCCATCTGAGCCCAAGATTAGAAAAAAACAAGAAAGGCGGACAATGCATGTTGATAAAGATCATGTCACTCTAAAGTCCATGTTGCTTTATCCATCTGCGAATGAAGCCCCTTGTTTAGTATTTGTATTAATGGTTAAGAGTTTGACAACTTATATTAAAGAGGTTTACAACAATCTTCAAATTCGCGACCACCTTAACGTTGATGTCAGTTTTGATAATGAAATATGGCTACTTTTTGCATGCGATAAAGGTGGGACATATTTGAAATTCTATTTTGAAGTTGTCAATTCTAAATCATCTGGGTCTATTTATGATGTTCATTTGTTTTGTATGTACCAGGGTTCAGACTGTCGTGAGAATATTGCCTTAATTCTTAGGCATTATGTCAACGACATTAAAAGAATTCATTCGTCCCAATTCACACTAAAAGGCAAAAAAATTAAGTTGTTCTTAGGTGGAGATTTTCATTTCATCGATGATGTTCTGGGACACCAGGATTCAGCTGCTAGCTTTCCTAGTTCTACAGACCTAGTTGAATTAAATTTTCTAAGAAGCCATGGCTCTATGCCTCACACACATGCTAATTGTAGCATCATAAGGAGAACAATAAAATCTCTAGAAGGTGCTTACAATGAAAATTTGTGTGAAAATAGACAGGGTGGAAACCTAAGAGCTTTAGGTAAGTTTCATCATTCAGTTGTTTCTCCTGTGATTTTCCCCATAATATCTTTAGATAATGTAGTGCCTTCTGTTTTGCATATTATGTTAGGAATAGTATTAAAACTATATAAATTGTTATTGAAGGAATGTAAAACTTTAGATTTAAATTTTGATTCATCTTTATCTAATAATGAAGCTGTGAAAACAAGTGAAATGTGGGCCGCTAATAGCGTTGAATTTTCTAAAACAACAGCAGCCTTGCGTTTAATCGGGGAACAGTTTGTAGATATAGTAAATCTACAGGCTCGATGGATAGCCAGTAGTAAAAATGATTTTTCTGAATTAGAATCCATATCACTAAACTCCTTTGATAAAAAAATCAGTATTAACAAGTCAGAAAATTGTGCTAGCATTAGGTGTTTAATTACAAAATATGATTCTTACATCGATTGGGTGCAGTGTGGTACGTGTCAAGAGTGGTTTCATCAATATTGTGAAATTATTGGTGATTCTGAAAAGAGTGTATTGTGTGACATAAAAAATTATGCATGTTTAGCTTGTCAGGGTGAAGATATAGAAGATGTTCATCTGTATATCTCAGAAAAAAATTTATTTTATGCGTGCACAACGAGAAATTTTAGATTATGAGTATACACGATTGCAAATTAAATGCGCGAATCTTGAAAAAAAATCAAGAAGCGACATGGGCACTCATGAGAAGGCCTTGATGATATGAATGTTCAGCGGCAAGCTTACCATGGTAATGTATTTGTTGGTAATCATTGCAAAATAGTTTTAAGAAACCACTTAAAACTTTGTAGTGTTATTGATGATGCGGCAATTAGAAATAAGTTTTTGCGTGTGTTTAGCTTTTTCAATAAGTTGCAGCCGATTCTTTTTAAGAGAAAATTTCTTTCCGATGCCGAAGTTATTGAGCTGAAGTTATTGATTATGTCACATACCGAAGTTATTGATTATGTCAATATACAGATTTATTTGCTTGTGAGTTTCATGCTTGCTTTCCAAATGAAAGTATTACGCGAAAAATGCATGAACTCACTTTTAATGTGCCACTATTTGTTAAATCGCATAAAACTATTGGATTGCTGAATGAAGAAGAAGGAGAGAGTTTGCATGGCGGCGTTAATCAGGAATTAAGACAGTTGCATTCAGTAAGGAATCAGGAACAGAAGCTGCGTCTTGTTTTAAAACGCTTTGAATCGCACAGCAAAGCTGATAGAAAGCTTCAAGCTGCTAAAGTAAGAAAGTGTGTTGTGTGTTCAGAGCATGGCGAAAAATCGTTTTATAGAAAAGGTCTTTGTCTTATTTTTGGCCATCAATTTCAATTATAATATTTTAAAACTAATTGTATTTAATTAACTTCCATTCTTATCTTTAGAAATTAGTTCGAATGTGCTTCAACAGTTACGTAAGCATTACAGTTTCAGTCATCATAAAGAATTTTGTCTTTCTGGTGAAAGAATGAGATACAACATAGTTCTAACTTTGTGTACAAAGAGTGTTAATACTACCTTAAGAACAAATCATTGGACCAACTGATAACTAAAAAATTTCTTGCTTATGAAAATCCACAAAATAAATGGTTCTAATAAGTTTTAACAGTTACACAACAGTTTGTTTCAGTCAGATCATAAAGAAAATTTTCAATCATGAATAAACGAAAACTAATACGAACCATCATAACTTGTTGGATGGAGCATCATTAGTTAAACCTTACTCCAGAAGAAGCATGAAGCGCCAACATTTAACATATGAAGTCAGTAAGATTATGGAGAGTATTTTCCATATGGAATGGAAATAAAACTAGTATCAATTGCATACAAAGATCGTTTACTACTTATAAAACATATATAAATATTATTTATGTCAATCCACCAAAACGATATTTATCAAATTATTTAAATTGCCTATATTGTTATGTATATTTATAAAAAATGTGTTATTTTTCCACAGAAAAGTGTTAATATTGTAATATCGATCTAAGTGTCAGGAAATTATTCTACGACCGAAAGCAAAAATAATTGGAAACTCTTTTTGTTTGTTTTAAATCTTTAAAAAAAAAAAAAAAATTTTTTTGCGATTTTTTTATTTCGTCTATTGTAGTGCCTGTATCAGTTTGCATTCGGTGTAAATAATGTTAATATGTTTTATAACTGGTCTAACTATGTTTATATTACATATTAGTCAACAGAATTATATTTTTTCTGATTATTTTTGCTAAAAAGTACCTTTAAAATTTCGAAATTCTGCCAAGTTCGTCATTATGCGCGCTTATTTAAAAATCAGAGCAGCGTTGGATCATTATATTGAATAATAAAATAAAAAACATTTAGTCAGTGTTCATATTCCTTTTACAGAACGTATTTATCTTTAATATTTCAAAAGTTATGAAAGTTTTAGTAACACCCCTAAGTAATTATTTTCAAAAAATAACAAGAAGCCGTATGTCCACTCTGAAACAGCCGTGACCTAGATGCGAAGATTAAACTTATTGATTGCGTAAACACTAACTTTAACATAAATGGCATTTGCGAGACATTTCTTGCAACTTATGTCAAAATTTAATGGTGACTCTCAAATCTTAAAGGATAGGGGGAAGACGCTTTTTTTAAGAAAATATATATACCTACTCCAAACTTACTAAGCCACACTAACCCTCGTTTATTAATTTTTACTTATCAAGTCTCCTTAAAAATAACAATTGAAAATAGGCATTTTCCCTTAAATTCTAAAATATTTTAATTAAAACTGAGAAAATTGCTTTTATTTCAATTAGTGATCAAAACAGAAACTTTCAGCGTATAATCAGTTTTAAAACTCATCGACCTAGTAAATCTGGATTTGTCAAAAATGGGCTTTATTTCTTACTAAATCTAAAATTTATTTCAGCAACACTAAAATTCATATTATCATTTCACTATTAGCTCACTAAAGTTTATATTAACATTTCAAATTTTACTTAAATTAAAACAGATTTTTAAAAATGTTGATTTGACTTTAAGCCACGTTATAACTAAATTGCGTTATGGTGCTTTGTAAAAAGTATTAGTTGAAATTTTATATTCTACTTACATTCCCACCCCATTTCATATATTAGATTTGGACTAAAATTCCTTCAGGACCCCTTTTGAAAAAAATACAGTAATAAGAGGATTTCAACCATTTATTAAACTATATCAAACTTACGAAGCAAAAAAACTCTATACTTGTTCCGTAACTTGTTTATAGCACAAAATAGTGACAAAATTTTGCAAGCTGAATAAACAAGGGGAGAGGGTGTTAAGAAACACCCTCTCCCTTTGAGATGCCAAATAAAAACTATCGTTGTTGCTTTTTATAGCTATATTTCTATTAATCTAGAAAAAAGAAATGTTTATTTGACTTAAAAATTTCAAATGTTATATGTAAAAGTTTTTAAATTTTAAAAAATGTCTTTTTAAACAAATATAAACAACAACATTTTATTTATATATATATATATATATATATATATATATATATATATATATATATATATATATATATTTATATATTTGATTTAATGTTAAAGACTTCACAACTTATGCTTCGTTACAAAGCCACTTCACTGATTCAAAATAATTAGACTAAAAGAAACAACTACGTAGTTATTATTACAATATTTATTAACAATCAACGATGAAATGTAATTCCCAAAAAAAGGTAATAAAGGTAATTACAGTTTATAGTAAACAAATGCTAAAATGCTAAAAAGATAAAACTTATTTTGACATAATATTTGGTTCTTAGAAGGTCGTATATTTCTTTGGAAGCCAAAAGTAAAGTTGATTTTTATAACAATTAAAATCAAATATAAGTAAAATAAATTTATTAAACTAATTTTTCTTAGCTCTAAGTGAATGATTAAAAGTAATTAGTCTCAGTAATGAAACTATTTAATAATCATTTTTAAAAACAGACACCAACCTGAAAGTGAGCTAAGGAGTCTGTCCAAAAAAATGTTTCTGCTTTTCTATTAACATATTAAGCACATCTCTTTAATATCGTCATGTCATGTAATTGTCATGAAACAACTGTTTTTTTAAGTAGCAAAGAATGGCTTTGCAGTAAAAATATCCAGTATCAAAGACTGTTTTATTCCCAGTATCAAAGACTGGTTTTTTAACCAGTATCAAAGACTCGTTTTTTAACCAGTATCAAAGACTGTTTTTTTCCCAGTATCAAAGACTGGTTTTTTAATCAGTATCAAAGAATGGTTTTTTAACCAGTATCAAAGACTAGTTTTTTAACCAGTATCAAAGACTAATTTTTTAACTAGTATCTTAAATTGGTTTTCTAACCAGTATCAAAGATTGGTTTCTGGCTTAGCAACAACAAAAACAGTAAGTCAAAAATAAAATTTTGTTCATGGTCATTGAGTATGCTAACCTAACTAGAAACTGACGACGTTTGAGTATAAAGGGTAAATTTGAATCCGATGGGGCTAATTGAACTCGAGGAACAAAGATTCATAAAAAACAATCTTTAATGTTTATTTTCATTATTAGGTTCTTCATTAAGTTCAGCAAGGATTGCATTAGCTACATTACGCAGATTATCATTTAATAATGGTCTAACTCATCAATAAATACCTGTCATCTTCATCGTCAATTTCAGGGACAGAATCTTAAAACTGATCTATAGTAAGCAAATTACAATCAGTAAAGAATAAGAAAAAATACAAATTGTTAAGAAGATTTAAAAACGTATGAAATTAATTTCTTACCGGGTTGTTGTTGCACTACAATTAAAAAAATGTGTAGTATTAAATATTAACACGCATAATATGTTTTTTTAAATATAAATCTTTTTTAAAATTTATTTAAAAAAAGACTTTAAATACACTGAAAAAAAATCTTCCCTGATTGTAGTTGTTGTTGCGGTTCTAGAAGAAATATAAATACAGTTTTAAAAAAATACATTAGGAAAGACAAAGAAAACGTCAAAATATTAGGAAATTTAAAAAAATACATATAAATAAATTGAAACAAATGGTTTCCTTCTTACCAAAATGTGGTTGTTGTTGTGCATCTGCAAAAAAAAAACAGATTAAAAATAAATAATTAAGTGAAAGAGAAAAAAATGGTATTAATGGCACAACAACTACGTTTTTTGTAGGTTTAGGGAGCTATTAAACAGGAAAGAAAAAATTCTTACCAAGTTATGATTGCACCACCAATTAAAAAAATGTTCAGTATTAAAAAAAAAAATACAGATAACTTAATAAAATGTGGTTTAACTAAAAGCAAAAAGTAAAGTATATGGAAAGCAAATAAACGAAAAAACTTAACAAATAAATAAAAACAAAATAGGCGACTTAATGAACAAATAAAGACGACTAAAATCGACTTACTGAACAAATAAAATAAAAGCGACTTACTAAACATTAAATCATCATATAAAGCTTCTAAAAACTTAAAAAGATGTCAATAAGCAATTTTAAAAAAATTAACTAAAGAAAAAATAAGAAACAAATGCTACCTGACATGATTTTTTTTTTTTTTTTTTCAAATTTAAAAATCTAAAAGAAATATCAAACTATGTAATATAATAAAAATAGTATGATAATGTTACTATCAATGTAATAAATCTAAATCCAAAAGTCAAGGGTTAAAGAGATGTCAGAAAAAATTTGTAAAAAATTTTTTTTTTAAGCCTTAAATTTTATCTTTTTATAAAGATTTTAACTAAGCCTCGTGGTGGATTAAAACCGCGTGGAAGTAAAACTCGATTGGCATTTTGTTTAAAAAACCTCGGTTAGCACTTTGTACCATGGCAATATTTATCATATACTAATTTGCTGAATTTCTGTTTTTGTATATTTGATCACAAAGTTTTTTCTCACAGAGACTTGGAATATGTCAAGAAAGTTGGAAACTAAGTGTTTAAGGACTTCACAAAAAAACATTTTTTTCTCTCGTTAGCGAAGTCGGTTCTGTGTCAAAGTGCGAGTATCGAACTTTTGATAAATATCTTTACATATGTTGTTTATATACATCATCTATAAAACTTTATAAGAATTTGAATTTGTATTTGAAAAAATCTAAAAAAAATTTAAAAAGTAATCGCCAACGGTAGAACTCGAACCACGGCTATTTTGTTCCGAAGACGTTAAGTGTCGAAGATTCTAAATTATATAAAAAATTGTTTTTAACAGATATAGATGCAAAAGATCAGAAATTAAGCAGAGGTTGACGAAATGCAGTTTTTAGTTGAAAATCAAACTGTTAAACTTGATATATGTTTAAGCATGTTTTAACATTACATAACATGAAGTTTAGGTACGTACGATGTGAGTTTCACGTTTGCTCACGTTTTCTTATAAAGCAAAAGTAAGTATCTTTCTCGTCACTTCCTCGGATGCAATGTTTGCCAAGAGTATCGTGTCAAACAAGCTCGAAAGCGCTCTACTACTACTATTACTATTAAGTCCAGTATTTTTATAAAGTAATATTATTATTAGTATTATAAAGTATTTCTCGTAGGAAAAAGTCGTGGCCTTTCAGTAGAAGACGTTTCAAAAAGATTTCAAAATTGGTAGCAATAAAACTGTAGTTGAATGGAATCAATTTTACAGAGACATTGCTGTTACTTATTTCCTTAACAACCGTGTGCAATTAGAAGGGTCAGGTTAAATAGTGGAAGTAGATGAATTACTTTTTTCAAGAACAAAATACAACCGAGGTAGAATTTTAAAAGATCAATGGATTTTTATTGCGTACGATATAGCGACTAAAGAAGGGTTCTTTCCTGTATCGCGCCGCGATGCAGCAACCTTATTACCAATCATTATACAATATATTCGTCCTGGAACCGAAATATGGAGCGATAAGTGGGCAGCATACAGAGGTTTAGCAGCGCAAGGTTTTCAAGATGGTACAGTAATCAATACTTTAGTATTTTGTTGATCCCGCTACAAATGTTACAACAAACATGGTCGAGGTAATGTGGCAAAGAAGCTGAGCCGAATTCCAAGCTATGCTTGGGCCCACAAATCGAGAAATGACTTCCGATTATTTGTCAGAATTAACGTCCGCGCAACGTTTTAAACAACACTCTTACTTTCACATAAGAAATAAAAAGTATTTGTGATAAATATGGCGTGAAAAATAGACTGTATCAAGACTATGTTTCAAATATCGTTCTACGGGAAAATCGGCAGCAGATAACAAAGGTGGAATAACGCATCCACCACTTCTTAAGAGGATTATATGATCGTGAGATCCGTCAAGAAGGATTCCTGGATATCATCATTTGGGATACAAAAGCAATTAGAGCTGCCTGTATTGGACCAAACAATCAGACGACGTGCTGTTGAAGCCGGATTTTTTTCTCGACGCCTTGCGAAGAAACCGCTGATTTCACTAATGAACCGGAAGAAAAGACTCCTGTTTGCTATATCTCATATTGACTGGAATGTGCAGAAATGTCGAACTGTCCTGTTCAGTGATGAATCGAAGTTCAACATCATTGGTAGCAATGGCGTTTGCCATGTACTTCGACCTGTCGGAAAACGCCTCGATTTACGTTATTACATTATTTTATAAATAAACGAGCGGATACGTTTATTTGGCACCTCAGAGTATATCCTAGATTTTTGTCAGACTTGACTTTTTAATAATCTTTAAAAAAAATCCCACTTTAATTACTCTTTTTTGCAAG
>NC_061165.1:49587062-49611799 GCF_022113875.1 Hydra vulgaris
TGTCGCAATGTTTATATCACTTTATCTCGTGATAAACGTGACAAACTGTAAAACTAAATTATAAATACTTCTCTTCTTTTTTTTATCATAATTTAAATTTTTATCTAAAATCGGGGTCTTATATAAAAATTTAAAAAGTCATAATGAAGTCTGCAAACGTAATAAGATGTTGCTGCACATTATCTTCTTACGTTTGTATAAAGCATTAAAATAAAATAACTTTCTTCATATGGCCATTGTATTTTAACGTTTTTCGTTTAAGACTAACGACTTTTCTTTTACATGTGTTTAAAAAATTGAAAATAAATGAAAAAATAATTCAATTTAATAAAGTCTAAAAATTAATAAATAAAATACTACATCTAAGTTGAATTTTTTTTGTCGTTAAGTTATGTAAAAATTGTTCTTTTAAAACGTTAGTCAAACTTGTTGAAGGCCATTATTGATATTTAGTAAAGGTACGCATGCGTACAAATATGTCGTTGCCATATATTAGCAATTAAATGTTTTTCGCCAATATCGGTCAAAACGTCTATGCCAATATTAGAGCAATATACGCCTTCCGATATTGGCACACAAATATTGGCGCAATATTGGCTAACAATATTGTATGCAAATATTCGTGCAATATGGGTAGACAATATTGGCGCGATATTTTATATCTTGGCCAATATTGGCCAACGTACCTAATATTGCGCCAATATTGTTTGCTACTTGAGATATATATATATATATATATATATATATATATATATATATATATATATATATATATATATATATATATATATATATATATATATATATATATATATATATATATATATATATATATATATATATATATATATATATATATAATTAAAAACAATAAAAACTTAATCTCTATTAATCTAATTATTTTATCGAACAGAAAACAAAATTGTTTATAGTATCGTTTAGTTTTTTTTAGGCGAAGTTATTAAAAAAAAAAAAAGAAAACTTTATAGAGGTATATATAATAAAAGCTTTTATTTATCACCTTGAGAGGACAAAAATTATTTTTGCAACTTGATTGCATTGAAAAATTTTTACTTAAATTTCTATATAGTAATAAATAGTTTATACTTTACTTTTCTTTTTTTATTGTAACGATCTATTTTTTGGCCTGAAAAACGCTAATACTTTAAGCTTAGAGCAAAGATCATTATAATGTAATTTAATTCTAATAAAAGTTATGGTTTAATTTAAAACTTATTTAATAAAATTATATAATTTTTTTTCTTACAAAAAAAAAATGTAATTTATATTTGATTTATATATATATATATATATATATATATATATATATATATATATATATATATATATATATATATATATATATATATATATATATATATATATATATATATATATATATATATATATATATATAGAATCACTCAGGTTTATTAGAACTTAAAACAACATGATCAATATCGAGTTCTGCCTCATACCCTGATTCATCAGATTCTACAAGGTCTGATAATTCAGAATCAGAATTTGGTTCAAGCACATAGTTAACAGCTTCTTGTACAGTAAAATTTTAAATTCTGCATGTTTTTATAGGAGCTACCGGAAAAACCATAATTAAAAAAAAAATTGATTTTTGTACCTTAACCCGACTATGTTGCATATTTACAACAAATTAATTAGGAGATCAATATAGTAATCTTCAATGCTTTTTTAAGTAATTATTGACTCTTTTCGATAACTCCAAGCTTAGGACGTGTCAATTTTATGCATTTAACCATCAGATGGGCTTTTCATGTCATAAAAAAAAAGCATTTAAGGTAGTAACTAAAACTTACCGAAAGCAGCATTTTTGTTTGTTTGCATCAAAATAGTAAATAAAGGTCTAAAATACATGTTTCAAATTAACTTTTATTGTAGATGGGCCTTATTACTAAAATAATAATCACCAAATCATTGTTGCAAATAAAACAACAAAAACGGAAAAAGGGCTAAATCCTAAATCCTCAGTATAAATTCCTACGTTTTTTGTATAAGTTAAATAAAAAGAGTTGGTTTTATTGTAAATAAGTTGGTTCCATTTTATTTAAACTCCGAAAATTCATTTTTAATTAAAACAGTTAAAAACGTATTCTAAACATACTAATGCTATAAAGACTTGTTTTATTTTAATTTCTTTCATGGTTAATGCGTGTTCTAATCTGAGTAACTGTCAAGTTTTCTAATAAATTAGTGTTTTGAAGCAGATCTACGAGTCGAGTTCGAGATATTGGCCCTCCCAAAAATAGATCTTTCCCATAGTTTTTTAAATCAGTTAATTGCTCTGCAGACCAGCTTTTCCTATCATAACTCAGTTGCCTTTTTGTCTGGAGTAAACAATATATATAAATAAATTTACACACAAGTTTATATATATATATATATATATATATATATATATATATATATATATATATATATATATATATATATATACATATGCATTAATATATTATATATAAGTTTATAAACTAAACTAATTTAACTTTAAACAAAATTTAACTTATCACAGGCTTGTCTTATGGAGCATTCAATACTGCATTGTGAACTTGCTAGCGAAGATTTAATTTTTCCATATGTTAAATTTTGATATTTTGGAAAAAAATCAAAATTTAACATATGGAAAAATTACTCAATATTTCTTCATTACTCAATATTTTTTAAGGATAAATAAAAGTTTGATTATTTTTATCATTTATTGGAAAGTGAACAGAAATATCATTGTGACCATAAGAAACATACTTTTCATAAGGTTATGATGGCGACGATTGAAAACCTTGTACGATTACATTACTTCCTATTCCTAGCAGATCATCATCATCGCAATCTTCGTTTAAGCAAAGGGCATTTGGAACAATAATTATATTAACATTACATATGTTAAATATATATATGTATATATATATATGATGGTTTGATGATGGTTTGTAAATTTAAAGTGCAGATTCTGCACTCAGATCTAGCCCTTTAAATACTTAGGCACATTTCAAAAGAGCGTAATATTCATTTCCAGGATAAATTTTGTGAGTTTGAGATGTCACATATATTTTTTGTAACTTTATAGCAAATAGGGATAAGGCATATTTTTTTTTATGAAAATTTTTTTGTTTAAATTGAGAAGATTTTTTTTAATATTGTTTTCCTAAGTTAAAAACTTCGACACTCATGTTACTTGATGTGGACCAATTATGTTCTGATGCCATGTGACCAGCAAGATCCAAAGTAGAAGTATTACATATTTGGCAGTCTTTCATATATTGTTCTCTAACAACAAAAAGTAATTAAATATTTTTAAATCAACAATCTTTACTAACAAGTTATTAACTAACAAAAATTTCTTTCATAAAATTTATAATGAAACTGTAAATAGAAGAATCTTATTTGTTAAAATGAAACTATGTTAACAAAATAAGTATATATGTATAGTAATATTAATTTTTTATATATATTATTTATTATTATAGTAATAATAAATTTATATATTTTATTATTATAGTAATAACAAATTTTTTCAAACTACTGTCTGTACTAGATGTTAAGCTTAAAAAATAATATTTCCTTCAATTTATTGCTTCTTCGTTACCTCAACTTTAATTACTCAAATACAAATAATCAAAAATGTTCATGTAAACCTAACTTCAAAACAGATTAAAAAAATTTGTTGAAAATTTACTACTATTACCATATTTTTTTTTTAAGTTTTAAAAAACTTTAAAAACAGAATTAAAACTATATAAGTATAAAATTCAAAAAAACAAATTCTAAAAATAAAATTACTTGCTAAAATTTTCTTTTATTTTTTCAGAAATTATATTTATGACATTAAATGTTTATGTCGTAAATACATCATAAATGTTTTCATTGATAAATAATCTTTACGGTGGTGGGAGCGTTAGCTGTAATGGTATCATAAGGGTTGCCACAACGCTGGCTTTTTTAATAAACTCTCATTAAAGAGAGAAAAGCAGGCAGCGTTTGCAAGGCCAATTTCCAAGGCATGTGTTAAAATAAAAGTAAAAAAAAAATACAACTTAATTTATAGAAATTATTTAATAATGATTTATTAAATTTTTATTATCAGCATAATAAAGTTAATAGCACAAAACAGCTAAACTATAGCACAATTCACTATAAAAACTGATTTTCTAGCATTACCATTAAACAATTATTTTACCTCAATTACATAGATCTCTAGTTTTTTCCTAACTGTTAACTTATGTCAAAACTTATATGATTAATACAGCAAATTTTACATACAAATTACTAGATTTATATAACTTTACTAAATTTGAATAATGTTTCAAACTTATAAAGCAACAATAAAGGTAACTAAAAAATAATACCTGATAGCTAATATAATAACTAATAATAGCTAAATAATTATAGAAAATGCAGTAATTAATATTAAAATTGTTATTATTATTATTCTTTAACAAATAAGTTGTGATAATATTTTTAAATATATTTGACATGAAGAAATTTTTAAAGTTTTTTAATAATTTCAAATTCATCAGTCACGATATCATAAAATATCTGAAAGTAATTTGAGAGCAAAAGATTATAATAAAGTAAAAATTATACGTGCGTAGAAATGCATTTCAGTTAAAATATAAATAACAATTATCTTCCCAGATTGATTATTCTACCTGAAAAAAATTAAGCATAATATAATTTGAACCTTTAGAAGGAAAAAAGATCTAAATTGTAGTGTTATTAAGCTATTTAGTTGTTCCTAGTATCACTTTATACAATTCACTTTTGTAGATAATAATTCTAGTAAGATGTATACTTGGTTCCAAATTGTTGTTTAAGTTAAACCCTGTTATGTAACATCACAATTTAGTGACACTTAAGCAATGATAACAATATTGCATGTTGGCAAGTAACCTTTAAAACATGGAAACAATGTAACACAAACTTTAAATAAATTATATAACACATATACACATACTTATCAAAAACTATAAATTAAAAATTAAACAATTTATGATATGCTATTCGATTGCATAATGTCTTTCAGTTCCTAAACAAAAAATCATGAAAAATTTGGTGAGTAATAATGTGAACCAATTTGTCTTCCTTATATGGTATTTATCATCACTTATGTTGTTATTTGCTTCATTTTAAAGTATTTTTCTGGATGCTGGCAATTATTGTTTTTTTCCCTTTTTTTGTAATTATTGCAAACTTCTTTAGATCAAGTTCTGTTTCTAAAATTTCTTTATTTAACTATTTTTGCTTTTATAGAGTTTTTATCTGTTGCAAGGTCTGTGATGGTTTGTTTAAGACTTTTTTGGTAAAAAATATCTCGTATTGATTTGAATTGATTGTTTTTTTTTCATTTGTTAGCTTTTTGTTGGAACCTGTTTTTTGAGTAGTTTTTACATAAATTTCATGTCTCATGAAATGATTTTTCAATGTCGACATGAATGTCATGTGTCATGACATGGTTTTTTAAGCTTGACATCAATGTCATGTCTTATGAGATGGTTCCTTAGTTTTGACATCAATATGTCCTATGAAGCGATTCATCAATGTTGACATCATTTTCATGTCTCACAAAACAACTCTTTAATGTTGATAATAATTTCATGTTTTTTTTTTTTTTTTTTTCACATTACCGTTCATAAATATAAGAAGGTCCAAATCATTGCAGCAGAAAAAAACTGAGCCTTATCTGATTTCACCAGCCACTGCAAGCCCAATGCTGTAGCAAAAAATATCTCATCAGATAGATCGTTAATGTTGGCCTGATAACTATTTTCTAATGTCAAAAAGTTTACAACATATAATTAAAAAAATACATATAAAAAAACTATAACTAATAAATAATTGTTTTTTAATATCAAAAAATTATTCAATCATGTACTTTATTTGTTTAAATATTGATAATTTTAAATTTCAGTTTTACGCTAAATATATTTTTTTTTATTAAATAGTTTGTAAATGAAATAATACAATAGTATTATTTCTTTAACATTTTAGTTGTAAAAATTGTTTTATAAAAAAATTTAATAAAACAAAAAATAATAAAAACAGTTTAAAAAGCTTTTTTTTTTAAATAAAATTTTTAGACAAAATTCTGCTTTACAAAGTAGTTTGAAAGCAAAAATAATATTTAAGTGCGTACTTATTTCTTTTTTACTTTAAAAGTATTTTTCAAATCCATGAAGTCCATTTGAACTTTCAGGCCCTGTTAAGTAGCATTAATCTGTAAACATAATGTATGAAATAACTATTTTTCTTATGCGTTTTCCATTTGCGTTAAGCCAAAACATTTATCTATATAAATTATCTTTTAAATACAGTTTAAGCAGTGTTTATTTAAAAAACATAAAGTTGCAATTAGTTAATGTGAAAAACATTTTTAACACAGTTAAAATAATTTATTTTCTTGATTCAAAACATGTTAAAATATTTTTTTTTTTTTTAATTAAATGTTCCCAAACTGAATTAAAAAAATCAAGAAATGCTTCAAGTTTAAGCTTTTCACTTTAATAAATTAAAAGTTTTTAGTTCGAAAACTTTTAGTTAAATATGATTTTAAGATAAAAAAAACTTTAATCTTGAAAGAAATTTTTTACCTAAAGAGTTTATTCTTATTATTTGAAAACTAATTCATTATGTAAAAATGTTAAGTATTATAGATTAAAGTTAATGATAATAATCAAAAACTTTTATAAGTAAAAAAAAGTGTTTTTGTTTAAGAGAATTCATTTCACAAATGAAGTTAAAATTTTTATTTTTGGCATTAATTTAATTTTCAGGGATTATTTTTTTCCGAATATTTCTATAAACTTACTTTTTCTAGGTTTATATAAAATTTTCTTAAAAATACAAATTGAAATTTTTTTTTTTTTTTTTTTTTGCAATTCGTGTTTTTTAACTTTTTTAGTCAATTCCAATCTAAAAAATAAGAAAAAATAAAAATAAAAAAATTCAGAAAACATCAGTTTTAAGTATGAGGGAAATAAATTCCGGATTTTTTATTTATTATTATTATTTTTTTTGAAAACTGCTTACCAGATATTTAAAATATGACCTAGATGATCTCTGAATTTTATGAATTTATTATATCAAAAAGTTTTTTTAATTTTTTCTATTTTTATTTTTTGTACATATATAACTTTTACAGTATTTATATTAAAAATTTCGTGCACTTTATTAGAGGAACGGAATGTTTGTCTACATATTTAAGAAAAGTTTTCCCTATATTTGTTAAGACATCTTTGCTGTACAAGAGATTCAAATGCTTTTATTTCTAGTTTCTAATTTTAACTCTAAATTTTAAAATCCGTTTTTTTTAAGGGCATCTTCATAAACATGTATAATGAGTTAAAAATATTTTAATTACAAGAAGAATAGATTTTGATTTAGCCTTTTGTTAATTGAAATAAAAATTTGTTTAGAATTTAAGAGGATAGTTTAAATTTAAATTAATATACGATAATTAATCATTAGTTTTTTGTAGAGCTTATAAGAATATTTTAATAGGTTGAAATTGATATCATGATATCAAGAAAATTCACAATTTTAATGTTTATGTTTACTTTAATTTGAAGATGTTTTAAAGTTTTGTAATATCTTTTTTTTGATTTTTTCAAGGGACCTGATTTGTGTGTTACTATTTAAGGGACCTGATATTGCGTGTTACTAATAAACTGTCATCGTGACATAGACCTAATTGATTAATTTGCATTGTTTTAATTGGGGAATTTAATATGTATAAACTTACAAACTTTCAAATTTCTGCACCATTTTAACATTGTTATTTCTGCGTGGTTTTTTGCAATTCTATTGCTTTACCTAAAATTTATGCTGTAATTGAGGGATAAAATGAATATCAAGTTGTATGAGTGTGCATTCATTTTTATTGCTAGTTTTAGAAAAACCAATTTATAACATCAGTAGTATTTTTCTACTGGTGCAAATTTTTTTTTTTTTTTTAAATATTGGTAAACTTGCCACAGTTCATTTTTTTGTTTGTTTTGAGTTTATTTTGAAAATTTTGTTTATGATCTTTTAATGTAATCCTTGCACTTATGCAACTAAGTTTTAACATCTAACTTAATTATTTTAGAAATATTTTGATCTTCCAATTTAATTGTACTTTCTAAGTTATTTAAGGCTTTTCTGTAATTATTAGAAATAATATCGCAAAGGATATTTTGATTTACCAATTTTCCGTTTGGCCAGTTATCTAGGGTAATTTTGTAAATGTTGCTTGTTTTATCAGCAAAATAACTAAAATATTAGTGTTTGATTTTGTTTTTTCAATGTGTAAAGTTCTTTTTGGAATTCTTTATATATATTTGAAAATTTTATTGTTTTGATTAAGTGTTATAAATCATTCTTTTAATTTTATAGGCTGGCTATTAAAATACTATTGTTAACTTTATTAAATTACATAATCATAAAAAATTGTTCGATTATGACTTGACAAAAATCAGTAGTTGAATTTCTTTGTCAAGTTGTTCTTTAGTTTGTTACCGAATATTGTTTCATTTTTCAATGATTTGGAAAATAATTTGATAATTGTTCTCACTTTTTTATCAAGTGATGAGTCATTTAAAAGTTTAACTTATGTTATGTCATTTTTTAAATGTTTTGAATTTATTAATGTAATTAATTTAATAAGTTTTTTCAATTTAATAATTAATAAATGTAATTAATAAGTTTTTTAATTTAATAATTTAATAAATGTAATTAATTTAATAAGCAATATAATTTAATATAGCTTTATAAAGCAATTTTAAATTCTTTTTATAAAAAAATTGAATTTCCTTTTACATTCATTTTAGAGATAAATATTCAATTTTTGCATTATTTAAAATTAATGTAAATCATTTTTTAAATTCTTAAAATGAATGTAAATCTTTTTTTTAACTGTCTTAATTTGAATCTCTTTTAACAGTCTTTAAAATGATTGTAATTCATTTTTACAGTCTTTAAAATAAATGTAAATTTTTAAAAGTCTGAGTTTTACAACTCAAACTTTTAAATTCATTTATAGAGTAAAAGTCCTAAAATGAATTTAAAAGGAGTTTAATCATCAAGCTAGGTAAAGTAAAATAAACATATTATATTATGCCTAATATTTTTGTGTAAATCAAATCTAATGTCGACTAACAAATTAACTCTAATCAATCTTTTTTTTTTCCCTAGTAGTTTTGTGCAGCTTTTTAAATTTTAACTTTATTACAAGATTAAAGCACTTTCACTTCACTTTTTTGTTATTCATTCTTTTCAAAAGCTTAAGCAAAATCTTAGTAAGTCATTCAGAGTAACACAAAGTTAACATTTTTTATAAATACATTTTTGACACATGTCAAAAAATTACCGTAACAAAAATTATTGGAATTCAACTGGGAGATATTATATCAGCTGTTGTACTTGACAGAATAAGTCCTGACTAATTTTAGTGGAAGGTTAGATGGTTGATACTTGTTTTAGTTTTTGTAGATTTTTTTTTAGACTGTAGTTGTTTTTTTCTTCAGATAATTTCATATTTTGAGTATTCTTTATCCACAGGCTGTCCACACAAAAACTCTTTCATGTAGATCAAATAAACTAGATCAATTTTTATTTCTGACTCACATGGGTTAAGAAATTATTTTTATATTGGGATACTTAATCGCAGCATGTGGGATACTTGCTTCTCTGTTAATAAAGTATCCAATGAAAATAACATAAGTAACTAAATCAAAAGGGATGTTTTGATTTAGTTATTTTCTTTGTTTTATTTAGGTAATTTTTATTGCATACTTTAACAAATTTAAACCACAACAAAGAACTTACTAGAAGCCATAGAAATAACCTCATCCTAAAAAAACAAAATGTTTATAAAACATCAACATCTAATTCATGATTAAGTTTTATAGCTGCCCTAGTCGTTCCGCTGACGGATAGCTGCAGTAGTCAAAATTAAAAGTATTTCTACGGTATTAAACTTGACTAAAACGTAGTTTTTGAAACTTCTAAGAAACGAAACGCTGATACTGGGTTTATAATTGTCAATAATTTTTTATTATGCTTCTATTTGCAATGAAACAGCTTGTTAACGTTGCCTTAGTCATATTTCTTTAAAAAAAAAAAATTTTACCAAATAAAAATAAAGACATTACTTAAGTATAGTTCACTAAAAATACAATAAACGAGATTTTAAATATAAAGTTTTTCACCTTCTGATCATTGTTATTTTTTTGGTAAACAAAATTCTAAATAACGATAACGATACAATAATAATAAAATAATGATGTAGTGAATTCGAGAATCGCTGATAATTATTGTATTTATTTAAAGACACTTCTAAAGCATATTAACTTACTTTAAAAATAGACTTTTATAAAACATTGTTTCTCAAACTGAAGGAATTAAATCAAAACAGAAAATTATTTTTTTACCTGATATCAAACTAAAACAAACCTGAAAGAGGACAACTAAACTAATTTAAAATCTTATGGCTTTTACTTTAGCAGTCTAATGTTCCAGACGTAATTGCTTTTAAAACCGCTGCATTTTTTTAAACTTCTTTATTTCTTTTCTCTGTTTTTTGAGATATGCCGAAGTATAATTCTTCAATAAAGCTATAATTTTATTTTACTTTCCTATACAAAATACTGTTTTCTTGCATTAAAACAAGAAACTCAAAATTCTAACAAATAAAAATATTAGTCTAAGCTAATAATATTATTTGACAAAAAGTCTATTTATTTTTTTCGTAAACAAAACTGTAGGAAATCAAAAAGTTATCAAAACAAAACATGAATTTTATCAAAATTTTATCATGAAAAGTTATCAAAACAAAACATGAATCTGATCTCAATAAATGCAAGTCACATACATAAAAGAGTCACAGACATAAAAGAATCACAGACAGAGAAATATAATCTTTTTTCAACAAAATAATATTTTTTTTTCAACAACAACTTCCAATAAAAGTTTTTTCATTTTTTCTGTTACTTTTTCTAAAAAGAAATATAGTAAAGGGTCAGGGTTATATTAGTTAAGGGTGTTATTTTTAGAGGTATAGAACTTTGAATTGCAATAAAAAAACGATGGATTATTCGATTGAAAAGAATTTTTTTTTATTAGAAAAATAATCTTGTAACATTACATTTTAAATATAACTTCTGGCATATGACCGCCACGGCTGGCTCGGATGTAGTCCAATCTGGACGTCCAATTTTCGATGACTTTTTCCAACATTTGTGGCCGTATATCGGCAATAACACGGCGAATGTTGTCTTCCAAATGGTCAAGCGTTTGTGGCTTATCCGCAAGACCAATTACTTTACATAGCCCCACAGAAAGTAGTCTAGCGGTGTTAAATCACAAGATCTTGGAGGTCAATTCACAGGTCCAAAACGTGAAATTAGGCGGCCACCAAACGTGTTTTTCAATAAATCGATTGTGGCACGAGCTGTGTGACATGTTGCGCCGTCTTGTTGAAACCACAGCTCCTGGACATCATGGCTGTTCAATTCAGGAATGAAAAAGTTTGTAATCATAGCTCTACGCCTATCACCATTAACTGTAACGTTCTGGCCATCATCATTTTTGAAGAAGTACGGACCAATGATTCCACCAGCCCTAAAGCGCCTGTTTTTCTGGATGTAACGGTCTTTTGACATACACTTGAGGATTATCTTCACTCCAAATGCGGCAGTTTTGTTTGTTGACGTAACCATGCAACCAGAAGTGCGCTTCACCGCTAAAGAAAATTAAAGAAAAATATATATATAAAGAAATTTATATATATATATATATATATATATATATATATATATATATATATATATATATATATATATATATATATATATATATATATATATATATATATATAAGATAAGCGTTACGTAAAATTGTCATTGCATTTAATGACAGTCTGATATTCACACTATGAGTTCAATGGGTAATACGAATATGACGTTCGTTGTTTGAAGATTTTGCTGAACAATAATGAATAATTGCAGCAATTGCTTTTTTTATTCTATTTAAAATTAGTTTTTTTAGCTCTACTAGCACAACCATTAAAGTTCTAATGTATGTTTATACTTTGATCAGTTAGACGATATCTTCCTGATATTGTTTTTCCATCTTAATATTTATTTTATCTGGCTTATGGCGACAGTAATGCTTTTCTTGAAATTATCAAAAATAACCCTTATCCTGGACTAATAATAAAGAAACAAAAATGTGTTAGTAATGTGCAGAAAATAATAGAAACACATTTAAGAGTTTCTCTTAAACGAAAAGTTCTTGCGAACGGAAAAACAATATCAGGAAGAAATCGTCCTACTGATCTAGTTATAAACACACTTCAGAGCTGCGGTTGTGCTATTAGAGCTAACAAAGGATACTTATATAATATGAAAAAAGCAATCGCTGCAATATTTTATCACGATTCAGATAATGCTTCACCTGAAGAACGTCAAGAGTATTGTCTGTTGAACTCATTGTGTAAATATAAAACTGTCACTGAAAAGGAAAATAATTAACATATAAGTGTGTTAAAGATTAAGGTTAATAAATAATTACCGTTGAAGGTATAAAACACGAAATGTTTTATACACAATTTTTATCATAAGTCACAATCATCTGCATCTGTGGTAGTAAAGTTAAAATCCTTAAAAACACGACGATCATCTGAAAAGAAAAAAATTAAATACAATCATGAAAAAAAAATTGGCATTACTTTTAACATTTTTTATATAAGGTTCGCAACTAGAACAAGTAAGTCTAGTCACTAGTGGAATATATTTAGCCGAATATAAAAGCCTGAGAGTAAAGAAGTAACTGATTTTTTTTTAAAAAGTGTCAGTTTAATAGTTACACTATTTTGTTAAAGCACAAACAAAGAGAAGAAAATGCGTCATCTTTTTTGGAACTAATTTACAAACACGTTAAGAACCCAAAAAAATAATAATAACAATAAATCCAGGATGAGGAGATAGACGGACAAAAAAATCTGCCCAAAGAACTTGCAACATTCTTTTGGATTTTACCCAATACCATCAGTGTCAGAGCAAGTGGGGGGAAGGGGGCTCGGGTGACTATTAGCCCCTAAAAATTTTAGAGGGCTTTTTTTTTTTTTTTGAAGTCATTTTTTTAATTTTTCCTCTACCTTTTTTGTGGTTATAGGCAGGCGTTCTAAAATTGAATTATCCTCAACCACAACATCATCTGAGAGCTCTATTCGTTTGGCTTTTAGACTTTGCCGAACGTATAATTAAAGCTAAAATGCGTAAAACAGTATTTATATATCAAGTGTATCTATTACTACATAGGTAAAATTCAAGATGTGCTGATTAATTTCTAAAAAACATTAAAAGTGATTTAGTATTTCCATCATGTACACACAAAACTATGAAACAAAATTTAATACACAACGAAGGAGTTTAAGTTTATATTATACGTAGTTATAGCAGAGTATATTTGTTATGTAAACAATAATCACACAGATTATACACCTTATATACATTACCTCTATATGCGGTGTATAATCTGTGTGATCGTTGTTTTTGTCTGTGATCAAGGTAATCCTCGTCAGAAGACGAAAACTTTAACTCTTACTCTTGCCTACACTCCCCTAAAGTGATTTAGGGGAGTTGTAAAGCTTTTTGTAAAGCGGTTCTTGTAAGGCGGCACTTATGACATTTAGGCCTCTTGCAAAAGTATTTTTATATATTAACATGAACCCTTTTGTTACTCTTTAAAGTGTTTTTTTTTTTATTTTGCTCAAAATCATATAAATGGTTATGCATAAGTCGTCGAACTTTTTTTATAGAGTCGTAAAAAAATATTGTTAGTTAGATAAAAAAATGAAACTATATGATAATGAAGAACATTCACTCTAGTATTTATTAATATATTTAACATACTGAATAGACGCCTCTATCAGCAATTTTTCTAAGTTTTGTTTTAACACTCATCATTAGTCTTTGTAACATATCTGGATCATTTTCTTTTATTTCATTTAATTTGCTCTTTATTCTTCGAACTAATTGATATATGCTACGTGCTCTCCAAACATCACTGTATACTATCTGACTTAAAATAGCTAAAAATGTTTCAACTTATATTTTACATTATCAGGGGCTAGCCATTTATTATTTGTATAATATATATCCTTTCCAGGTATATTTGAGTTTGATAGGTTAAAATATTTTTCGTCATCCATGATTTTATCTTTTTCATGGAATACTTTAATAAATAATAACTAATCTTCTCGGTGATGATGCTGCTCTCTGTTGTTAATCTTTTTCATACAAAGGTGCTTTTTGTTTTTTGTAGCATTTAATATCTGTTTTGAAATTAATAGTTCTTGAAATTGTGCTTTGGTTCACCTTAAAATATGAAGCTAAGTAATTTTGACTAATACCAGTTGAATTATTTAGCATTTTAGTCAATCGTTTGATTTTTTTATTATCCATTTTTGGTGGACAACTTGATCTAACCAAATCATTATACACACCATACTTTTCATACCTTGCAAGAACACTAAATATAGTTGACTTTGGTATTTCTTCATTTTTAAAATGTTTATATGTTAATTTCTTTTTATCACTTGAACGATTTTCATAGAACGTTACAATTCGTTTTGCGAGGGCTTCTCGATCAAACCTTGTCATTTTTTTTTTGTATAGAAGTCTAGATAAAAATTAAAAGTGATTTAAATACATTAATGTTTAATCTAAAAAATATTCAAAATAAACAATAAGTTGAAGGTTGAAATATTACTCTCCTTATTTAAATCAGTTTCAAAAATAGTTCGAAGACTTGATGCATAACCCGTTATATAATATAAAAATATTGTGAACTAAGTTGATGTGTAATATTTTTTTATTATCTAATATATTATATATTTTAGATCTAATAATTTATATATTTTATAATTTTTAAATAAATTATATAAATTTATCTCAATTTGAGCAAAACAAAAAAACAAATTACATTATTATTTTCTCTACTAAAAAAAATTGTAATTTTATAAAAACTTTTATTGTGGAATCTTTTATTGTTGTATTAATTCTTTAACTTGCTGCTTTCTATTGCAATAAGAAAATATAAAATATTTTTCGTAAACAGTATAAACTTATATAGTGTTTTGTTAATTAATTTTCCATTGAATGAATAAAGTTGTTAATAATTAAATGGGTAGCAAGACTAAAAGCCCAAAGGAAATGTTCGTCTAAAATATTTTTTCATGGCGCAATAAACGATGGTCGTTATGTATATACTCTTGTAGAATTAACCTTGCTAATATGTGCTTGTAATGAGTATAAAAAGCAATTTTTTTAATGAATAAACAGATAGCTCGTGCAAAACTCATTTACTCCTGCTGAGGCCTTTGTATATATATATATATATATATATATATATATATATATATATATATATATATATATATATATATATATATATATATATATAAATATATATATAAATGTAAATATATATATATATATATATATATATATATATAAATATAAATATATATATATATATATATATATATATATATATATATATATATATATATATATATATATATATATATATATATATATATATATATATACTTAGTAATTTACACATCACTTAAATTTGACTTTATGATTCAAATTTAAGTGATAAGTGAAAAACTCAGGTTTTTACTTATCACTTATTTTTGGATCATAAATTTAAGCTCTAAATCGTCTTTTCAAGAAACGATAATGTCCTTTTGGAAAATCTCCTTATACCTGTAAGACATATTTACAACTTATATGCTAAATGCATACATGTAAGTTGTAACTAGTTTTAATTAAAAATTATGATTCAAAATTGCCTAATTTTACTAATCGTTTAAAAAAAATGTTTCGGCTCACATTACTTATTTTGTGGAAGAAGATTTCAGGAGATTTATTTATTTACAAGTGAAAATTCACTTGTAATTTCGAGAATAAGTTTTCTGTCTGCTGTAGTCTGTTGAGTATAAGCAACATTAATTTCAGAAGAAAACAAGATTTTAGTATACTTTTTTTTTTATATACAATGTGGGTGACCTCCATCGACTTTTGATTATCTGTACATCAATATTTATTTTAGACGTTTCATTGCAGCAAAAGAATTAATATGTTAATTACAAAACTGTATGAAAAAACGCATAAGCATTTATTATAACATTTTAATAATTAAAAAAATGAGATCTTTAATGCAATGATTTTCGTAAAACTTAAAAAAATAGATAATAATATGTTGTTGTTTTTTTTTTTAAAAATATGCTGTGCAATTTTTTTTATTTTTATTTAAAATAGTGTTTTTTAAAGTAAATAAGATGAAATTTTCAAACTAAACATATTAAATTTTAACTAAACATGCCTGTGTTGTTTTTCAATGCGTTTTTTCGCTTGTAAGTTGGAAATCGTGGAGCTAGAGGCAATATAAAATTGCTCTCAACAATTTTCTCCTCATTGTTCCAATGAGCAGGATTCAATAAGCCCCTTGCCTTAGTTAATAAGCGAATCTTTCTTTTTGGTTGCGCTTCATCTTCTGTAGTTGTTACATTATCCACAAATGTATTTTTTTTTTGTCTAGCGCTGCCTTTCTCTTGGCTTCTGCAAGTGAAACGGCAAGCAAAAATTGTATCTTGTTTAAATATGAGGTACTAAAGCATTTTACAACAGAAAATAAAAAAACAATATCGATTTGATTTTATTTCTCATTAGGTTTTTATCTTCCACACCTTAGTGGAAAAAAAAAGTTTACCAGAAACGGATTACATTTTCGAAACAACCGCACCTTGTTCTGTTATGACCTAGATTTTAAAAATATTCTGTCGATATCTAAAAAAATAAAAGGGGGTTAAACAAGCTGGTCCAGAATTTTTAGTGTTTAAGATAGATAACTTCCAGAAATGGTGCTTTCATAAAATTTTGTAATAATCATACTAATGCAAAATAAGAATGTTTTAAAAAGAATTGCGACGATCGGAGACTGGAAACAATATTAAACCTAAAATTTGGGTCCTTGTGTCCGATGTATGGTTTCATTAGAAAAAAAATTTTTTTTTTATAATATCTTAAACTAAATTAAAATTAATCGACAGATTTAAATTTTCATACAAAAACCTCTTCTATAAAAAAAGTTATTATTGTTTTTAGTTTTTTATTCCCCAATTAACTCCAAAAAATAACTTTAAAAGATCTCAACTTTTTAACGGCATGTTATTTTGGAATGATATTTAAAATTTGTCGATAAATTTTGATTCTAATAAATATGAAAAGAAAAAAAAACTCATAAACATTTTAAGGGCGTTACGTTAGGGTCGTGTTCTTAGAGATTGGGCCCGATCACTGGACACTGGATAGTTTTTTGTTGTGGTTTTTAGTGATATTTAAAATAACAACTTAAAAATAACTGTTTCATATTTTACAAACTAACTTTTCACAATAAATTATATATATAGTTAATCATAAGACTTTCAGAAAAGAAAGTATGACGAGAGTTATATGTACAATAGCTTTATACAATCTTTTCGAATAACTTTTGTGACATTTGAATACCTTGTAACCGTTTTCCCAGGACTGACTAAAATTTTGATGAACAGATTCAGAGGCTTGTTTGCTCCAATAGCCTAGACCTTTGTTTGGATAATCACTTGACATTATTTTTAATAATTCTACTGTATGTTTTACTAAAGCGTGTACTTTAGGTGTTACTCTCAATCCAAGTTTATAGTAAGCTTCTTGATAATCTTTTACTTTTATTTTGTAGTCGGGTTCTAAAGTCATCGCTAAACAACTAACTTTAACTTCTCTTAAGCATTTAAATGCCTGTAGTATGAAAGAAAGTTGTTCATCATTGTCTAGTGAAAAAGAATTGATCAAATCGTTCAAAATATCTATATTATCAAGAAGTTTTGAACACTATCCTTCCTTAAATTGCCCACCATGAAGCCTTGGTCTTTTAAACCCCAGTTTTTCATTCCACTCCTCTGCTTTAAAACAAAATTCTTTAGAGTTTGTATATGAATCAAGATAATTCAAAAGTTTGTTGGTGTTTCCACTGAGAAGGTGTAGCTCCATCGGAGCAAGAAGTTTTATAACCTTTGCTTCATCTGGTAAATCAATAAGCGGTTGGTCTACACAGTTATGATAGGGTACTACAGATAACTTTGATTTTTTAATTTTATTTCTGCAAGCATTTTTGTAATTATTAGCTGATGATTTAATTGTCCCAAGCGTTCTATGTTCACCTTGAAATTCAAAATTTTGAAAATCATTTTTGCTAGCTATACACAAAGAGCAAAGATGAGTTGAGGCTGCACTTTCTATTCCAAAAAAATATTGGCCAACTTTATATCGAAAGCACAAAAGTATTTCATACTGTTTAAATTAATAAAATCGATTATTATTTTTATATTTGCGTAAGATTCTTGCAAAGTTTCTACAAGTGCAATAATAATGAGTTTGTTAACCCCACCATCTTTGTATTTTTCTTTAAATATGCCTTCGTCATAACTAATTTTTTTTACCTTTTCTTTAGATTCCTCGCAACGATCTAAGATATTTGAACAAATTTTCAAAAATCCAGCTCCTCCGTCAATGCCGACTTTTAAAATGTATTCACTTGAAATATTTCTTTTTTTGACAACATTTTCCACCAGTCCTAGAATATCTTTGCAATAAGCCATCACCTTTTCACCCTCATTAAATTTAACAGATCTTACGTCAAAGTATTCCTTTCAAATGGCGTCTTCTTCAATCAGTTTATTTCTTGTATTTTTTTCAAATGATTTGCGACCTTTCCAACTTCTAAAAATACTTAAAACTTTAGCACCTTGTGTGTTACTAAGACCACATGCATTTTTTAATTTGTTCACTTCACTTGTATGTATCGGTGAATCAATAAACAAAGCTTTAGAAGAGGTTTTTGGTCTTTGTATACTAATTGAAGTTCTGCATGTTGCAACCTTAATTAAATTGCCTTGTTTTTCAAACATTTGTTTAAGTGTTTTTGAACATTGCAATTCGGCACCTTTATCGTCTAAATAAAAATCTACAATATAAAATTTGTAATTACTTTGGAATTATTATTATAATTTAGTTTTTATAGAAACTTAATAATGAAATTAATATTTTTTTACCTTTATCTTGTTGCTTCATTAGGTTTTCCCTTCGCTTTGTAATACAACAGGTGTGGGCTAATCCTGCTCCAATAACATTTAGACATCTTTTACAAACTTTAACTGGTCCAGGAGAGGGTAAAACTTTCGTGTTGAGTTTTGGTCTTCCTCTTTTTTCTATAATTGATCCACGTGTTAAATTACACCAGGCAGTAAGGCAAGTATCACATTGGCAAAACTGTTGGTTTCTAGTTAGAATCGTTACTTTGGTCTTAGAGAAATCAAATGGTTTACATAAAACTATATTTGTGTTACCTTTTTCCATTTCTACTAAATTAGTTCGACATCTTCCACAAATTCCATTTGGAAAACGATTATCATTTAAATTAATATTGTCAATGAAATATTTTTTAATTCTCAATAAAACTACACTTCTTTCTTGTATTTTACTTAAATTTTTTTCATTTTTCAAAGCAAATTTAACAAACTTTACTCTTACTTTTACTGTAACTTACCCTTGAATATGGCATTTCAAAGGTGAAGTAATTAATTAATATTTAAATTTTCAAAGCACAACTAACGATATTACAAACGCAACGTGTAACAAAACACAAATAACAATAATGTATAAAAATCAAAACTAAAAGTGGTTTTTAATTAAACAATTTCAAATAATTTAGCAATAAAGAATGATTTTGAGGGTTATTTAAATTGACGTAATACAAATTAAAACAGCAGTTTGTAAAAGTAATGTAACATTTTATAAACTCGCTTTGGTAAAACATACAGAAGAATATTTAAAAAATTCTATATATAATTTATTGTGAAAAGTTAGTTTGTAAAATATGAAACAGTTATTATTAACTTGTAATGTTAAATATCACTAAAAACTACAACAAAAAACTAAAATCTTCTTTTTATTTGTGTCCCAGTGATCGTGCCCAATCATATTTAAATTCTAGGAACACGCCCCTAAGGTAACGTCCTCAAAACGTTTATGAGTTTTTTTTTCTTTTCATATTTATTAGAATCAAAATTTATCGACAAATTTTTAAATATCATTCCAAAAAAATATGTCGTTTAAAAGTTGTGATCTTTTAAGGTTATTTTTTGGAGTTAATTGGGAAATAAAAACCTAAAAACAATAATAACTTTTTAAAAAGAAAAGGTTTTTGTATGAAATTTTAAATCTGTCGATTAATTTTAATTTAGTTAAAGATATTATGAAAAAAATTTTTTTTTTAATTGAAAACATGGTCAATATTTTTTCAAATCACAAAAAGTTATCAATCATTCTTAAACTCACATGATACTAGACATGTGTTCTGACTTGATTTAGCTTAAAGTCGTTATAGTAAATTGGTGATGAAATGCTGTAAAAAAAATAATGTAAAAGTTGTTCTTAAAACAGTAAGTCCTCCAAACTGCATAAAAAAAAAGTCATTGAAAAGTCCTGCGCAATTATTGAAAAAAAAAAAAAAAAAAAAAAAAAACTATTTACAAACGCTTAAGATTTAAAAAATTTCATATAAAATTCCTTAAAGTTATAGTTAGGGGGATTGGTGCGGTGCGGGCCCCCCTGCGATAGCCACAGCAGGGGATGCACCTGCGCTGCGCCTAAGACTAGGGGGGGTCGGGTGATCCTTTTTTAGGAGAGAAGAAAACCGTATAGCATCAAATAGTTTTAATTGTTATTCTGTGCGCAAGCTTATGGGTACCACTAAAGAAAAAGTTGGAAATTTTATGAGATGTCTACAGAAATAAATAATTTTTTTTGAAATATTTTACCTTCTTTTATTAATGTTTTAAAATAGTTACTTAGTTCTAAATAAAAATACCTTTTTTAAGAAGTTTTTCTACTTTCACAATGATTTCGTATACATGCTTTACATTTAACCTTCTTGAGAATATCTTAATCAAGTTAACACAAATAAAAGCTTGTTTAAAATGAAAATAACTTAAAAAGATTGTTAGGGGTTTTTATAAAATACATTATTTATTTTTCATTTGTTCTAAGCAAACTTTATAACCTTAAACTGGTCTTAAATAGCACTAATTAAACTCTCTTTTTTTCTACTTACTATTCTTTCTCAGAATACTACCCTGGTAGAGCTACCACTCATATATTCTAGTAAGAGGTTCAATAAAAGATTCAACTAACTTCTCTTTTTCTTTCTTTGTTAAATTGCAGGGCCTGTAAGAATCACCAGAGCCTACAATGCAACATCCAAATACTACTCCAATGCAACATAAATGATCGATATCTGGAGAATACAATTAAAGTTTTTTAAAGAATTATAGTTCTTATAGTTTGTAAAGATTTTAATATATATTTTATTTATATTTTTCCTATATATTGATTTTATTCGCAACACATCAGGGTGTTATATATATAACTATATAAATATAAATATTTATATCTCCACGGAATTTCGGCTAAATAAATATTTATATCTACACGGAAATTCATATAAATGATTAAGTGTAGTGAACTTTCTTGCAATCAAACCACATTGGTTGCTTTTTATTGATCGAACAATATTCTCCAACACAAAAACCTTACTTTTGCTTGTCATGAATCAGTTGTGGGACTACTAAATTTTAAGTTAAAAGTTTCAAATTTCATTGTGATGTATTGTGGTCCATTGGTCGCATCTATGAGCGAGCCTTTTACGTGTTGTTTCAAAAATTCAACAATTTCAAATTTACTAGACCTATTTACAAGTACATTTATCTTTCTTTCATGCCAACGTTTTTTTATTTGTTGTAATGGTTTTGGTGATGTCTTAAGCATATTTTGCATACTTGCATTCTCAAACGCAAATATAGAGTGTTTTTCAAGCGGTCAACGTTTTCTTAATTCATTAGCTGTATGGATTAGAGAGTGGATATTAGCACTCACAAGATAGTTTTCATATAGCATAGCAAAATCAGACACAAAGTTTTCAAGTAATTTTTCACAATAATCAATTTCAGAAGGAGTTACTTGTCTAGCAAGAATACTTGTAGCAACAGGTAAAGTTAAAAAAAATGATAATACAGAGCTTTAGTTTTTTGTGAACTATCAAGTATTTTTTTCATAACATAAGGACCAACATAAAAAAAAAGACGAAGTTCTGTGGTTTTGTATAATGCTAAGTATGTTACTTCTCGAAGGTGATGTTGAAACTCAAATGGGATTTCATTATTAGTGGTCATAGTTTTCTCGGAGACTCTGGCTCTTATTATGCTTATTTACAGATAGTGTCTTTCCAAATAACTGTTTTTGTATTTTTTTTTACCATATCAATGTAAATTTGGTGCATAGGGTTAATAACTACCATAATTATCATATCTAAGAACGGTATTTGCTCAAAGTTTTTATCGCCACGTTGATGTTCTAAGTGCTGCGTCAATATTTAAAAATCCCTTTCTGTTGCTTATTCTCTCTCTGTTCACTAAACCTTTATTTACAGGAACACTCTCCTGCATGCCCGATTGTATTAAAGATAACTTTTAGCCACTTATACAAATATTGAGTTGTTTATTTTCAAAATCAATCCCCAGGAGGAATATTTTGTACCATTACTCTATTTGTAAGAGTTTTTAGTAAAGCTTTACGTGTTTTTGGCATTTCATCAGTGAAACACGAATGCCTTTTTAACAACTTTTATAGTTTATTAGTTGCTCTTTCAGGTAGAGCAGACTCCATCACAAAGGTTGCTTTTGTTTAATATTCTGTCGCTTGATAAAGAAGAAGCTTTATCTGATGAATCCCCTGGTACAGGAGGCGATGGAGTATGAGAAAATTGTGTTTGGAAAGAGAGTGGTTGACGTAGTGGTATTTGCATACTAGCACACTAGGTTGAAATACTTGTGAAGGTGAACTTACGAGTTGATGGAGAGGTACTTTAGTAATCAAACAAGACCCGTAGTAAATTTGATACACCGCAAGAGTAGGTATTGCGCTTTTAATCCAAAACTTCCCACTTACAAGCAATAAACAACAGAACTTTTTAATGTGTTCACGTAAAAACTTCCATTAATAAATGGATAAATTAGATAAAAAAGTTAAAAATCTGTTGATGACTTTAAAAACTACACGTAGTTTAAATGTTAAAATCAAAGCAATTATAATTGCCATAGTTGTGGTAAGGATAATGTGATAAACCAATTAACATAATATTACAAAATTACTTAATTTATTATAGACAAAGCACAACAACAGTAGTGTTATAACAAACAACGATAATAAACAAATATTGTAATAAGGAATTCGTGCATAATTACTAACAGATAAAGTATAAAAGTATATGAGTGTTGTAAATAATGCGTATATTATGTAGTAAAATGCCAGATTCACGTCAGGAAATGAATATAGAATTGATCCTTACAAGTAATAAATACTCTGGTATTTGACGTTTTGATTATTTTAATGCATATTCCTAGAACCCTTGTCGAAGTACCATCCTAAAAGCAAGCAAATAGAATTCACCACTACGTCCAAGTCAAGCCTTCTTATGTTGCAACATTTGAGAGGACATATTAAAACCATACATTAAAACCCAAAAAAAAATGCGTTTTGCGTTTGCGTGACAAAATAAAAATTCACAACTTACGCATATAAATTACGTTTAAAAAAGTAACTTGAACGCAACTTACATAAAAAAATACTTTTATAAACGTAATTCAAACACATTTTACACGTATAAATGCGTTTGCAAACATAACTGAAACAGAACAAACGCAATTATATATATATATATATATATATATATATATATATATATATATATATATATATATATATATATATATATATATATATATATATATATGTATATATATATATATATGTATATATATATATATATATATATATATATATATATATTCGTATATATATATATATGCGTTTATATATATATATGCGTTTATATATATATCGTATATATATATATATTCGTATATATATATATAAATGCGTTTGCAAACATAACTGAAACAGAACAAACGCAATTATATATATATATATATATATATATATATATATATATATATATATATATATATATATATATATATATATATATATATATATATATATATATATATATATATATATATATATATATATATATATATATATATATATATATATATATATATATATATATATATATATATATATATATATATATATATATATATATATATATATATATATATATAATATATATATATATATATATATATATATATATATATATATATATATATATATATATATATATATATATATATATATATATATATATATATATATTATATATATATATATATATATATATATATATATATATATATATATATATATATATATATATATATATATATATATATATATATATATATATATAATATATATATATATATATATATATATATATTATATATATATATATATATATATATATATATATATATATATATATAATATATATATATAATATATATATCTATATATATATATATATATATAATATATATATATATATATATATATATATATATATATATATCTATATATATATATATATATATCTATATA
>NC_061165.1:49612799-49625299 GCF_022113875.1 Hydra vulgaris
AAGTTTTAATTTTTTTAAACTTAAATTTCCAACTTAATATCTTATTTATAGCTGCATGTAAAACCGATTAGTTTGGATTTAAAAAAAGTTGGATGTTAAGTAAACATTAGACTCAAACTAATGCTGACAGAAATTTATGTTATAATTCCTATTTTGAGTTTATTATAATTACTTTGCAACTGCTGTTTTCAGCATATTAATTTAAATAGAGGTGTAAAGATAATGAAAAAGTCTACCGATATATGCAATAAAATTATTTTAATTTCATTCATTCCCAATAAAAATTTATATATTTATAAGAATTTTACTTTGCACAATTCTCCTAAAGTGTCAATTCAAATTCCAAAGAAACCACAATATGCCTGTGAAAGCTTATGACTCCTGGATTCCAAAAAAAAAAAAAATCAAATTATCCTATTACTTTTGAAAAATTAATTAATCACTTTTGAAAATTGTTATTTTGCACATATTAATGAAATGACAACATTCTCGAAATTTTACATTTTTACAGCATATCTTAACATTCAAAAAGCTCTTTGAAAATAATAAAACCTATTTAACATAATAAAGAAACAAAAAAAATATGAAAATGTGAAAGATTTTATGTTATAAAATTATAATATATAATATATATATATATATATATATATATATATATATATATATATATATATATATATATATATATATATATATATATATATATATATATATATATATATATTTATATATATATATATATATATATATATATATATATATATATATATATATATATATATATATATTTATATATATATCATGTGCAAGTAAAACATTTATTTTAAAAATGTTTTATTGTTATCATTTGTGAATGCTTTCTTTTTGAAAATATATTGTTATTATTTATAATATTTTATAGAAAATAAAATCTTTTTTTTATATAGTTTAATATTTTTATGATTGTTGAGAAGAGATTTTCAAACAATGGTCAGAAGCTTTTAACTATATATAAATAAACTAAACCAAATTTGGAAAAAACTGCTTTCAAAAAAGTTAACTACTTTGGCATGGGTTTATACCAGTTTGTGCTAAGTAACTATAAAATCAGTTTTTTGAACTTTTATAAAACTTAAACTCTTGACAACTGAGGTTGGCTCAGTAACAAAAATTATAAACTATGATATAATAATTCTGTAACGTGTTATTTTAAATAAAACTTTGAACATAACAACTTACAGTCATTCATGTAATATATATATATATATATATATATATATATATATATATATATATATATATATATATATATATATATATATATATATATATATATATATATATATATATATATGTATGTATGTATGTGCATATGTGTGTGCATGTACATATTTCCCTATTTATATATTAATTCGACTGCAACATCATTACTTTATTGATAATATATTTTTATGACAAAATTTTATTGAATTTCCTATAATAACCCAGTAGTCAGTTTTATATTTAACCAAACAACATCATTTTTATTATTTGTCACGAGTTACTACTACTACCACAGTAGCAATATTAGTTTTATTCTGGTATTAAAGCGCTAACTTCCACGACAACAAACAATGTTCATACACTTTTGCTTCTTCGAGTAAGTGGTGGAGAATGGTACAACATAAGCTAATCCAGGTTTTTTAATTTATTAGGATTCAAATTTAACACCCTATTGCTTATCTGATAAGTTACACATTAGATAATAGATGCTTTGTTTATCCCTACTAACTTGGTTTAAATTTGTTTTGAGAATAAAGTAGTTGCAGACAGTTTTTACTTGAAAGTAGTAAAATGAAGTTTTTAAAGCATTTTTTATAAATCAACAGTTACATAAAGTATAACTGTTTAAAAAATGTGTAAACAGTATTGTGGTAAACCATGTACTGTACACTGGCAGTAGTACTGCTAAAACAAATTTAAACGATGCACATTAAACTGCATTTTAAAAGACCGTTGATACAAATGTCTATAACATATTAATAATTTACATAACATGAACAAATGAAACGTATTGCTCTTATTGTTTGATACAATGTTTTGTTATTTTTTTGAAATAAAAAAACTGAATTTCTTTAGGGCGCAAAAAAACATTAGTTATAAAATTTGATTGCCCGAAGAAAGCACATAGACCAAAAATGTTTTCCGCGGAGATTGCAGATAGACCAAAAATGTTTTTTGCGGAGATTGCAGATAGGCCAAAAATAACTTTCGAGGATATTGCAAATAGACCAAAAATATATTTTTCGGAGATTGCAGATAGACCGATTTAGCGCAAAGCCATCGTTATGCAAGTACATTTTTAAATGTAATTTCATGAGCGTTTCGTAGAACTCCATGGAAATACCTTGGAATTTAATGTGTAAACCATGGTTTCTTCTCGTAGAAACTGAATTTCCATGGAATTTTCTATACGGGAATTTTCATAAAATTGAAATCATATAAAACTTCTATGGGTTAGTCATAAATTTTTTTATAGCTCATGTTTCACCATGGGTTTTACAAATGCGCGTTTAAATATGCTGTCGTAACTCATAGAGTTATATTGATTTGTAACTTTAGTAAATAATACTTTTTGCATTCTTTTATTTTTCTATAGTCAAAAGATTATAAATAATATGTTTTTTAAAATAGATTCCATTTAATATGATTCAACCTAAACATACAGATATAAACAACTAGATATACTTGCAATAGCTAGAATACGATAAACGTGTGCATTTTATAATGCATCATAATATGATATTATCAAAAATTTTGGTCACAAGACTTATACCCAGCAAACATTTTTCGTTGTTTCGACGTTAAAATAAGGTCGATTTTTTCGACGTCTTTCTTTTTACTAAAAATCGACGTGTTTTTGACGTTAAAATACAGACATTGATTAATTAACCTGATTTGAACCTTATATGAACGTCGATAAATGACTAAATATCGTCGTTAATTTTATGACCAATATTCTACCTGTTTTCTAGGTTATTATTACGTCATTATACTCACAATAAATTTTAAACGTTGTTTTAACATATTTTAAACGTCAAAAATCAACCAACTATTAACGTTATTGTTATGACCGTTTTTCCATCAGTTATTAACGTAATTTACAAGACCCACGTTTAGACGTTACACATTAGACCGAATTTGAACCACATTTAAAAGTCGATTCATAACCAAATATTGTCGTTAACATTATGACCAATATTCTACCTGTTTTCTGCGTTATTATTAGGTTATTAAATTCATGTTGAACCTCAAACGCGATTATTTGCGTATTTTATTTGACCAAAGTTTTTTTTTCACATACATAAACCACGCGATAAATTTTGTCGGTTTCGTTTTGAATGTTTAATGTTGAACGTGTTAGTCTATACAAAAAGTAACAATTGCATTTTTGTATAAACGAGTAACTCATGTTGAAAAATAAAATTTTTTACAATGAAACCGTCAAAATTTATCGCAGTCTGTAAAAAATAATTAAAAAAATTAATAACTGACTATTTTACATATATAAATGTAAGTAGTTTAAAAAAAGATGGTAGTTCAAAGAATTGAAGTAGCAATAAGTAAAAAGACATGGAGGTGACGTTCACACGTTATATATATAAAATGTATTTTTTAATATATATATATATATATATATATATATATATATATATATATATATATATATATATATATATATATATATATGTTATATTTATACTTTATATATATATATATATATATATATATATATATATATATATATACATATATATATATATATATATATATATATATATATATATATATATATATATATATATAAATATATATATTATATATATATATATATATATATATATCCTAAATCGTTGCTGAGTAAAATAGAGTGATAATTCTATCACAAACCAATGAATAAAATCATGGAATAATTTACCTCTTCATCTTTAATCCCTCAACTCAATTTCACAATTTAAAAACTGCCTTTTTGACTATTTAATAGAAAGTATTTTAACTAAAATGTTAGGCTCACCACAGATTGTTATTGCTACTGCTATATTATTGTTATATATATATATATATATATATATATATATATTAATATTATTATATATTTATATATATTTATCTTAGTATTATTATATCTGATGTTCATTTTATTTACATTTTTATTACTATCATTATTTAATATTACTTTTATATATCATTATTATTACTGTTAATAATGTTATTATAATTGTCCTCGTTATATTTACTTTAATTTTATTATATAATTGTTATTATTATTTAATTGGTGTTTATCGTCGATTAGTACTCGTACTATTAGTATATTTCCATTAAATGTAAAAACGTTTATTTTAGAATATATTGTTATTGTTATATATATATATATATATATATATATATATATATATATATATATATATATATATATATATATATATATATATATAAACAATTTTAAAATGTATTCTACAAAATAGAGTGCTCAATATCTTAAAATGTTAATAGAACAGAGCAAGAATAAATTAGTTTAAACAAATTTATATATAAATATATATATACATATATATATATATATATATATATATATAATATATATATATATATATATATATATATATATATATATATATATATGTATATATATATATATATATATATATATATATATATATATATATATATATATATATATATATATATATATATATACATATATATACATATATATGCATATTTGTATACATATATTATATATGTATGTTATATACATTATTGATAATAATAATAGTATTATTCTTATTGTTATTATTATTAGTATTGTTATTGTTGTTATTATTTTCATTATTCACAAATTTTAAATTATTAATATTGTTTTTTGTCATTTTTGGTTGTTAGGTTTGGTTTTAATTGTTAAAAACTTTCCTCTAAATAATGTCCAGTGAAATAATGAATTGTAAGTTTAACAAATTAGTTGTCTACCTTGACTTTGTTTTAATTAGAGATTGATTTAGAGATTGATAGACACCTTTGTCATATATATATATATATATATTTTATATACATATATACATATATATATATATATACATTTTTATTACTATCATTATTTAATATTACTTTTATATATCATTATTATTACTGTTAATAATGTTATTATAATTGTCCTCGTTATATTTACTTTAATTTTATTATATAATTGTTATTATTATTTAATTGGTGTTTATCGTCGATTAGTACTCGTACTATTAGTAAATTTCCATTAAATGTAAAAACGTTATATTTAGAATATATTGTTATTGTTATATATATATATATATATATATATATATATATATATATATATATATATATATATATATATATATATATATATATATATATAAACAATTTTAAATGTATTCTACAAAATAGAGTGCTCAATATCTTAAAATGTTAATAGAACAGAGCAATAATAAATTAGTTTAAACAAATTTATATATAAATATATATATACATATATATATATATATATATATATATATATATATATATATATATATATATAGATATATATATATGTATATATATATATATATATATATATATATATATATATATATGTATATATATATATATATATATATATATATATATATATATATATATATATATATATACATATATATATACATAATATGCATATTTGTATACATATATTATATATGTATGTTATATACATTATTGATAATAATAATAGTATTATTCTTATTGTTATTATTATTAGTATTGTTATTGTTGTTATTATTTTCATTATTCACAAATTTTAAATTATTAATATTGTTTTTTGTCATTTTTGGTTGTTAGGTTTGGATTTAACTGTTAAAAACTTTCCTCTAAATAATGTCCAGTGAAATAATGAATTGTAAGTTTAACAAATTAGTTGTCTACCTTGACTTTGTTTTAATTAGAGATTGATTTAGAGATTGATAGACACCTTTGTCATATATATATATATATATATATATATATATATTATATATATATATATATATATATATGGTAATATGTTGTTTTGTATATAGGAAAAGTATATTATTCAATGGAGAAAAATAACAGCAGAGGTTAACCATTTCACAACAGATACAAGCAGTTCGAATAGTTGTTGTAGTCAGGAAGATAGACTGTTTTTATCTGATACACGTCTTGAAAAAGAGGAGAATGAAGATTCTGTATCTATCATATCATTTAGAAGTGATTCACTCAGATTGTATTCTAGTTCTTCAGAATCGATTTCTGACATTGATGAAGAAAATAGTAGTCTACCTTCTTTGAGTGAACAGCTTGCATCATGGGCTACTAGAAACAAATGTAGGCAAGACTGTGTTAATGAAATTTTGAATATTTTAAGACAAAATGATCACTCTACTCTTCCCAAAGATTGTCGCACCCTACTTCAAACTCCAAAGTCTATATCATGGGTTGAGAAATGTGGTGGTATATATGCTTACTTTAGAATTGAAAGTGGAATTATGGAAACAATTTTTAACAACATTTTTTTTTTAAACCAAAATAAAGACATTGATTTAATAATTAACATTGATGGTCTTCCCCTTTTTAAGTCTTCAAAGATACAGAAATAGCCTGTTTTAGAAGTAGCCTATTTTACAGAAGTAGCCTATTTTAGCTAAATTTAATAAGTATGATGCATTTATTGTGGCACTTTTTTGTGGAAGCTCAAAGACGACATCTTTAAATGACTTTTTGCAAGATTTTAAAATGGAAGTTATTAATCTTTTACAAAATGGAATTAATTTTAACGATAGAAAAATAAAAGTTAATTTAAAATGTTTTGCATATGATTTTCCTGCCAGAGCATTCCTTAAGTCAATTGTAAGTCATTCGACATACCATTCATGCGAAAGATGCGTGATAAAAGGATCTTGGAGTGGGAGAGTTGTTTTTAATTCTAATGCTATTCACGAGATTCGGACAAATTTGAAATTTTCTGCTATTGGTTATCCGAATCATCAGAAAGCCTCAACACCTTTGATAGATTGTGGCGTAAACTGTGTAACAGATTTTTCTCTTGACTACATGTGTTTGGTATGCTTGGGGGTTGTGAAATGCATAATAAAGTTTTTTAAAAGTGGTCCTCGACATAGTAAACTACCATTTGGGCAAATATCGCAGATGTCTAAAAAAACTAACTGAGTTACGTGCGCTTCTACCAAAAGAGTTTGCTCGCCAACTTAGGACATTGTTAGAAACGGATAGATAAAAAGCTGCATATCACCATCCATTTATAAGCATTTTCTTTATCTGAGCATTGGAATAATTATAATGTTGAATTCAAATGACAAAAGAAGATCAAAGCATCTTGATTACAGTAAGAAGTCGTTAAATTATTTTGTTAGTAATGCTTCTTTAATATATGGAGATACATTTGTTGTTTACAATGTTCGTGGGCTCATTCATTTGAATGAAGATGTTAGCAACTTCAATAGTTCTCTCAATGATGTATCATGTATTAAATTAGAAAACTACACGCAAAAACTCAAAGGTTATGTTAGAAAAGCTAGCAATCCTGTTGTGCAAGTGACAAATAGGCTAGCAGAATTTGATATAACAAAAGATAAATGCTATTTTAAACATTGGTTTTTTACTACAATCTCAACTAGATCAAAGGATAATTGTTTCCTGTTAACAAACAAATACACTGTTTTTATTAGACAAATGAAAAATTGTTGAAAATATGTATGTGATGTGGTGAAAATTCGTGATATAGATAATATATTTACCTCACCAGCAGAATCCAAAATATTTCAGATTGGTGTTGTTCATAGTTTTACTAGAACAATGAGAAGAATTTTGGAGAGAAAAGTTGTATTACTTCCATGCAAAGGAGGTTATGCTCTATTCCCAATGCTGCATGATGCTGAACAGTAATAGCACTATGGTTTATCTCTGGTACCCAGCTCAAAATAATAATTAATTTATCAACAGTTTATAGTTTAAAATGTTCAAACTCTTTTTTCTTTTTTTTTTGATTCTATGTAAACTTTATAATTTTTTTCCAGAACTGCAAAAAATGGATGCATGCAGTTTGGTTAGAGGGAAGTACCAAGGAAGAGGGAGTAATACGGAGCGCTTGGGTAGTTGGTGATTTTGTATGGTCGCCTTCAGGCGTAAATGTTATGAAAGTCTTTTATAAGAGAGACCAACCAACAAATGATTGGCTAAAATTAAAGTTGTTAAAAATTAAATTTTCATCAGGTAGACTTGCTTATTTATTTATTTTTTGGTTAAATACTTCATCTTTCCATTTTAGAGCTAATTAAATTAAATTACTTAATTTATGAAGAAAAGACTTATGGATATAAGTATTTTGTTTGAAATTGAGATTCGAATATAGTGGAAGAAAATTGTTGTTGTGTTTAAAAATCTGTATAGATGATAAAATTCTTTGTGAAGAATATGAGTTCACTACTGATTTAAATTCAGATGAAGCTGAAATAACTGATGATGTTCAAGAATTTTCCAGACATTAAGGTAAATAATGGATTCATATATTTCAAAAAGCATTTTACATATCTGCTAAAAATCATATTTTACTTTATTTTATTGTAGAAAAAAGGTCTGTTGTAAAAACTCCTTTCCCGCCACCTTTAAAAAAAAACGGTCACATACAAAAAGGATAATTATACAAAATGAACATAATAAGAAAGACTTATGTTCACCACCATCTCCACCTGATATGATTTTGTCGAGTAGAGATAATACTCTGTGTCAGAAAAGTTAACTTAATTCTAATTAATTATTTTACATTTATCATTTATCGATTCTCATATTTGATTATATATTATATATTTATTTTATCATTAGGGTTCCAAAAATCAACACACTCAAAGAATATATCAGGAACTTCTGGTTTGCAAAGTAAAAAGAGGCGTTCCAAGTCACCACCAAATTGCAGTGGATCATTTTCTTCTTCAGCTGATCTGGCAATGTCAAGTGTAGGTAGCAGAAAGGAGTATTCAATGTCAGAAAAAGGTAAGTTAATTCATTAATTTGTAATTTTTGTTACATCTTTTTCTTATTGATTTGTAAATAAATATAAAATAATTTTTTTCTTTGCCTTCAGGGTTCCAGAAAAAAGTTGTCTTTCTTTTAAAAAAATTTCCAAAAATCAGAAGCGCGTGCCATATTAGAGTTATATGTAGAATTGATTCAGCGCCAAAATAAGCCAGAGTTTCAAGCTTTAGAGGAAGAATTATTTGACATTGAGTTTAAACAAAAAATTGTTAGTTATTGTTTTATTTACAACAAAGTTTTCCATTTGGTGGAATCTTCCACACAAAGTTCACTAAGTTTAATACATTTTTCATCAGGGTTAGGGTTAGGGTATATATTATGTATTATATATTATGTATTAAACTTAGTAATATATATATATATATATATATATATATATATATATATATATATATATATATATATATATATATATATATATATATATATATATATATATATATATATATATATATAGTAGAAAATAAAACTACGTGATTTTCACAACTTTAAGTTTCATACTATTGCAATCATCAGATGAAATACAAATATAGTTTGTACGTTTAAAAAATTATACCGTTTATATTATATTATATCGTTTAAAAAATAATATATATACATATATATTATATATAGATATATATGTATATATGTATATGTATATATATATGTATATATATATGTATATGTATATATGCATATATTTGTGTATATGTATATATATATGTATATATATGTATATGCATATATATGTATATGCATATATATACATATGCATATATATGCATATGTACAGGGAGACAACCATAAGGTGAAACACATTTTCGAACCCTAATCATTTATTAACCCTGTACCATATGACTTTCCCCTTGTTTACAGTTTGTTTTGACATTTGTTTAGAAAAAGTTTTAAAAATTTGAGGAAGAAAAAATGAGGGATTGTATGAAAAATACAGATCTAAATCCTATTAGGGAGCTGATAATTTCATTACGCAAAATAACTTTAGTCAAGCTGATATTTGGAGATGCCTAAATGATATAAAAGTCAGCAAATCATTGATTAGTCGAACAATTTCTCGTTACAAAACTACTGGGCAAACAATTCCAGCTAAAACTAGAAAAAGAAATCGCGTCAAGCCCACTCCAGCAATCATCAAAGTGGTAAGAGAACATTTACGAAGAAATCCTGCTCGCTCAGGTCGGCAGCTAGCTAAAGAGCTGAACCTTTCATATACCTCTATGCAAAAGGTTATAAAACAAGATTTAAGACTTAAGTGCTACCGAAAGCAAAAATTTGCCGGCCTCACTGACAAAAACAAGGTGGAAAGAGTCAAGCGTTGCAAATCGCTATTGAAGCGGCACGGTGGTGCAGATATTGTTTTTTCGGACGAGAAAATGTTTACTTTGGAGCGCCCGTTGAACAGACAAAGTGACAGACTTTATGCTGTAAAGCTCTCTGATGTTTCTTTAAACGTTAGAACTGTCCCTCGTTATCAGAACGCTTCGGCGGTCATGGTATTCGGGGCTATCTCGAAAAAGGGGAAATTTTCTCTGAAATTTATCGATAGAGGGGTGAAAATCAACAAAGAATACTACTTACAAAATGTGATCAAAGATTTGATTGAACCTAAGGCTAAAGAAATGTATGGTGATGATCCATGGGTGTTCCAGCAATATTCTGCCTCTGCACACAAGGCTATTGTTGTTCAAGATTACTACAAGCAAAATTTCCCAGATTTTATCGATACCAAAGAATGGCCTGCTTCGAGTCCTGACCTCAATTCCCTTGATTTCTTTGTCTGGGGATACATGCATCAAGAACAAGGGAAGCATAAATTAACAACTTTGGACCAATTCAAGGAACTTTTGAACGACATTTGGGACAAAATGCCACAAGAAACCATGCGTGCTGCGTGTGAAACTTTTTCAAGAGATGTCGAGCCTGCATAAAAGCAGAGGGCGACAGGTTCGAATTAAACCAATAAAACTTGTTAAATACACTTGTACCTTTCTATTGATACCACTTTCGAATAAATATAACTCTTAAATTTGAAAATATAGCTTACTTTATGTGTTTCACCTTATAGTTGTCACCCTGTAAATATATGTATATATATATATATATATATATATATATATATTTATATATATATATATATTTGTATATATATATATATATATATATATATATATATATATATATATATATATTTATATATATATATATATATTTATATATATATATATATATATATATATATTTATAAATATATATATATATATATATATATATTTATAAATATATATATATATATATATATATATATATATATATATATATATATATATATATATATATATATATATATATATATATATATATATGTATATATATATATATATGTATATATATATGTATGTATGTATGTATTTGTATGAATATATATGTATGTATATATATTATGTTAGAAGAATTGCTAAAGTTGGTGGTGTGAATGTAAAAAAGAAAATATTGCAAACGTTTTAAATAGGTATAATAATTGTTTTTACTATAATTAGTCAAATAAATATATTTTGAAACTGTCAAATGTATATTTTTTATTGTCTTAAATACTTTATGATAATTTCAATAAAAGTAAAATATATAGTGTATGTCTTAATACATTAATTATTTAATTCCCTCAAAATGGTGTATGCATCTATCCCGCCTCCACACTAAATTTTTACTAAAACAGAATACCAAGCAAACTCCACAGTGCCCACAACTATCCACAGTGCCCACAACTATCCACTGTCCACAACTACAAAAAATGTTAGCAAGTGAAGGACTTTTTTTATAAAAGAATTTGTTTCTTTTATTTAAAAACTATCTAATTTTTCTGGGATCATCCCGAACATATTTTATAGCATGAAATAAATAAAATATGTATAGTTATATTGACATAATTTGTTAAAAGGCTAATGAATAACATCCGATGAGTGATTTTAATTTGAAGGGTAAGCATGGAAAGCAGCCCTTTGGTGTTACTTGCCTTTATAAAATAATAAAAAGTAAGTTTTTATTTAATGTATATGTTTGTGTTTTGCATATATATTTTACACTGTTTATAAAGTTGGACTAAGGATTAAACCATGAAAATTAACCACATTAAAAACCATAAAAAGTGATAAAACCATAAATTAAACCACCTTAAAAGTCAATAGTGCTGGTAAGCAGAAAACTTTAGTCCAACTTTCTTTTTTAGTTGTTGAATTGTTGAAAATAAAAATATGCTTTTTTTCTAGCAAACGCTCCTAATTTAAACAATTGCAATGAGAAGGATGTCGACGATGCCATTTAAACCACCTTGAGCATGCACCAAAAAGAAAAAGTGGACGTAAATTCACCGAAAAAAATGTTTTACAACGATATTTTAAAATGTTTATGTAACGTATTTGTTTATA
>NC_061165.1:49637799-49775299 GCF_022113875.1 Hydra vulgaris
GTGGTCATTATTGTTGGAGCCACATTGATGCCAAAACACATCCTGGTAAAACAATACCGTTGCCCATTAATAATCACCGTTTGATGTGGCCAAAGCTTTTTATCAATATGAATTTGGAGGTAGGCTTTTTTAAGATCGAGAATTTTTTCATTTTTTATTTTTCTCTAGCAACGCAGTTTTTCTTGACAAACGTCTGCATTTGCCGTATGACAATTTACAAATTCGTTGAGAACTCGGAAATCTCCCACTGGACGTACCTTTTTGTCCTTGTTTTCTTGCACTACGCACATAAGCGGTATCAATACTTTTGGTGGTCCCAATATTAGTTTGTTATATGGTACAAGAATACCAGAGTCAATTCATTCACGTATTTCTTTACGGTAACTACGTTCGTGCTCTTGGTTCATCTTGTATTCACAAATGGTATTATCAGTTACAGGCTCTTTATTCCAGTTCCATGATGCCGTCCATTTTTTTCCGTCGAACTTTGCTGTGAAGTCTTGATGTTTTATTTCGTTTCTTTCGTTCTCTTCATTTCTTGTTGTATTTTTGACATCACATTTTATTTTTTGTACTTCGTTTTCGCTTTTTCTTGTCGTATTACTAACATCAATGTTAATTAACTAACATTAATTCGTTTATTTCGTTTTCGTTTTTTCTCGTCGTAGTAACGGCACCACATTTCGCTTTGTCACATGCTAACATTCGGACGTTACAGTTTTTATTACCATAAATGATAACTCCTCCAAATTTTTTAATTGCATTTATTCCAAAAATCACATCAAATCCAAATGGTTTTTCTTTTACAACCAGAGAATTAACCATCTGGTGTATTCCATCAATTTCCAGATTGATTACCATTTCACCCAGCACTTGCACAGTTCCTCCCAAAATTGTGATAAGTTTTTGACTTTTTAACACGAGCCCATGCGCGGACTCAGCATGAATTATAATAATGGAGCATCCAGAATCAATTAATGCTGTTCGGAGCTTTCCATTTATTTTCACTTTTAATGATGGCAACGTCATTTCTGGGAGAATACTGGATGCCATTATTTCCAGATTTTCCCTTTTCCTTTTGAACCTTGCAATCGTTTAAAGCAGTTTTTAGCTTGATGATCGTGTGAACAAGTCTTGCATTTTTCTTCGCAGTTCCTTGCAAAATGTCCAAGTTTTCCACAATTGAAACATTTAACTTTGTTTATGTCGGACGCACCAGACGTCCGTGAAAGTAAAGATGATGCGCCAATCATTACATTCTCGGAACCATCTAATTGTCGAGCTTCCTGGGTTACTCGTTCAAGGGTAACAGCTATTTCCACAGCCTTTTCAAAAGTTTTTTCTTCAGATTCCAGTAGTAACCGTTTGATTGTAACACCATCGTTAAAACCCGTGATGAATTGGTCGCGCATTCGATCATCTCTATCCGTGAATTTGCATCCTTTAGCAGCTCTTGTAATCCGTCGTGAAAATTCCGTCACATTTTTGTTACTTGCTTTTTTTATAGTTGCAAATTCAAAGCGTAGTATTAACGATGACTTCAGTTTAAAAAGCTTCATGATGTTTTCCTCGATGTCTTCGTAGGTAACTGAGTCATCTTCAGGGTATGCAGGCAAGCATAGATCTTCTAGTGCGGAATAAATCTGTGGTGGCAAACATGTTAATATTATTGTTTTTCTTTTGAATTCGGGTACGTCCATCGCAGTTATGTATGTTCGTCGTTGGCGGACGAACCGCTGATGGTTGCCATCAAATACCGGTGGCATAATGGCCGAAATAGCTTGTTTTATCGTCGCGTCCATTTAATTTAATAACGTTTATAATCTATAGCTATATATATTCTTTGTAACATCCTATACAAAAATCTTTTCTCTATATATTTTAAGTTAAAAAGTCCCATGAGAATATACAGTTAATTACAGTTGAAATAACTTACGTAGATGCGTGACTTTCAACACGCATCTACGTGATTTCTAACACGTACAACTCACCAACATAATAATAGAACATATATATATATATATATATATATATATATATATATATATATATATATATATATATATATATATATATATATATATATATATATACATATATATATATATATATATATATATATATATATATATATATATATATATATATATATATATATATATATATATATATATATATATATATATATATATATATATATATATATATATATATATATGTATATATAATATATACAACATAACTACTTATACATATATATATATATATATATATATATATATATAATATATATATATATATATATATATATATATATATATATATATATATATATATATATATATATATATATATATATATATATATATATATATATATATATATATATATATATATATATATATATATATATGTATATATATATATATATATAAACAAAATATTATTATTATTCTATAAAATACAAAGTCAAAGTTATATTGCGACGATTCACTTAATATCTTTTATTAAAATTGCCTCACTGGCACATAATAAAGTTTATTTAATACTAAACTTTATTTTCTTTTATTTAAAAAATGTATAGAAAATTCGAAAATAACTTAAAACAGTAAATAACTAATCAAAATTGATAACCAACCAAAACCAGAAGAAATTTTTATTTAGCTGAGTTAGCGCATAATATTTTATGCGCTAAGTTTATATATATATTTATTTCTTCTAAGTGACTTTTAGACGACCTATTTTAAAGGTAACTAGGACGTCTAAAGTATGTTTTACGGACATCAAAATGATGTCTAAATATGGTAGTCATAAAACGTCATAATGTAGACTTCACTAAGACGTCCTAATAAAGACTTCTTCACCGGACATCTTACGGACGTCTTATTTTCGTCTCAGACGTCGCGACTTACTCATTGACGTCTGTGCCCGCTGCTATGCGTATAAAAACTAACAATTTTATAAATGATATAAATGGTGAACAACATTATTTATACTGCAAGTCAAACTTGCCGGTTTATTAAAAAAAAAGGATTTATAAACTATTACATTATTTTTGTTTATGCGACACAATGATCGCAAAAAGTGACCAACGGAGCCGTCCAGTTACGTAGACCTGGGAGATGTGAAAATAAAAACAGATTGAAGATGATGTCATATAGGTAAAAAACATAAATTAATGCAAAGACTATTTAGTTGGAAGAGTAAAAGTAAGCAACTCAGGAAAAGGGGAATAAAAACTCACACTCTAGTCGTCTTTAAACAAATGATGAAATAATGATCTATGAGTAAACAAGTCAATAAAAATCCGCTGGTTTATAATGGTATTCATAACTAAAATAATCGCACCATACAAATGTCTAATAAATGTGGTACTATATATGTTCTAAACTCTAGATAAAAAATTGATAATTGATAATCACCTGTGTAACATAAAAAATATATAAATGTCGTAAATGTAACAAATTCATAATAAAAAGCTCATTAAGCGCAAAAATACATGGGTTTAAAAGGAAAAAAATGTTGGTGCCATAATAACCAATTAGAATTAAGTAGTGGATAAATGGTGATCCCCCTCCTCAGGAATGCACTGCGATCACCAATGACGTTTCGGAGAGCCCGAGACCTGCACTAACGCCACTCGTCAGGGGCGTGTCCTTGCAACAGATCTCACCGCCTGCACTCTACGTCATGCTAGTCAATATTGCAATATAATAGGACTAAACTACAAAAGCCAAAAAACCAATCCCTATCCCAGTTTTTGAAAACAGCTCCAACATTCTTAGAGATCTTGTGAGGGTGGTGAGGAATGCGTGAGGTGTGACCAAAAACAGATATGTAAACACATATAAATATGAGGTACCCTTACATTAGAAGAAACAAACTTGTACACATGTACGTATGCGCGTGTGTAAATAAACAATTATAATGTGTAGAAATAAAAAAAAGGCGAATAGAAAATAATTATTAATAATTAATAGTAACTTACCGTTTCTTTTATGGCTGAAATATGTATTATAAATATAAGTAAATACCACTCATAAGCATTGATATTAAGTTAAGATGTTTTGTGGTTAGTACGAAAGTTGTTAAACAAAAGTATGATAAAAAATATATAACTCTAAATAGTATGTTCTCATATAAATCTTGCCTGGTAAGTAGAGACAATAGCTATCACACAAAACAGACTCAGAGTAATTAAATAACGATTAGCCAGAGATAAAAAAATATACGAACATCAAATCAATAGGCAGAAAGTAATGAGGAAATAAAAAGATAAAACAATATATACGATTTTAAACTAATAGCTTATAACCACTAAAAAATGTAACGTTAAAAAACAATATTGTTGACAAAACGACCAAAGGAACGTTAGTGAAGACTGTATAATGCAAACCACAACAAACTAACTTAGCGACGTCAAATCGAGAAAATTAGATAGAAACAAAAAAACCTAACGAAATCGTGATTAGTCTAAACTTATCTAATAAAATTGTTCAGTATATTCCAACCAAGAATACATTTGTTATAAAAAATACGCTAATACGTACTTTTGTGTAAAATTTTCGCGCTGTTATACTTCTCACAAATATACGGCCTCATCACACATAACACAAATCTGAATAAATATACAAGGATAAGGTAAAATAAGATTATGAACAAAAGTATATAATAAAGAACAAATATTTGATATACTGGTTTTAGAGGCCGTTGATGTCTACAGGTGTGATAGTGTAGTGCATTAGTATGTACCGTTTGGTCGTCTAGTATGGTCTCGTTATGTCTTCGTTCACTTTCAAATCGGGTGAATAGAAAGCTAAACACACTCACTCCTTGCGCTTATGGGCTAGCACATCAGAGCCAGACGTGAGACCTACAGAATGGATTTCAATTGATCGAATGCACACATTAGTCACCGTAGGCCACAAGCCATCACTCTTAGCCAAAAGAGCTACTGCCCCGTGCTGGTGTGGAATGATGTCCTATGGAGTGAGATTTTAGAGCACATAGTCAACGAGCGCTGATCCGATGTGCATTGTGGAGCTTCCGACTGAACGTGTGCGTGAGTGTCAGCGTAGTCATTAGGTTATTGATCGCCGTAACCACATCCAGCGGGATAGCCTAATGTCCGTTTTGTCGTTGTGGCGTACATTGGAAAAAGTCGGGGCTCACCAGCCACAAAGAATAAATTTTTTGTTTATGCGACACAATGATCGCAAAAAGTGACCAACGGAGCCGTCCAGTTTCGTAGACCTGAGAGATGTGATAATAAAAATAGTTAGAAGATGATGTCATATAGGTAACTTGCTGGTTTATTAAAAAAAAAAAAGGATTTATAAACTATTACATTATTTACATAATATTCTAATTATACTATTTATTAGTAAAGAAAAATATCAATAAATATCCCTTGTAGATCTGGTCCGTAACTAAATCCCTACAAGAATGGTCGCGTTAACAAAAAAACAAAAACAACTTAACAGAACGAAAATTAGATAAATTATTTATTATAAAATAAAGTTTTTCAATACTTAATAAACGTTTACCAAACAATAAAATGTGTTAATTTCAATTATTTTTATGCAAACGAAAGCTTTAAGAAAAAAAGTTACTAGTTTTCTTTTGTACATTAGGTATTTAAACTATTTGGATACACTGTTTATTTAAACTTATTTAATACACTAGTTATCTAGTTTTGTATCACAACTAAAGTGTTTGTACTAAACCAAATAAACATTAAAAATTAATATGATTTACTTGAAATACTTGCTATTATAAAATATGGCTGATGATTGCCGAAGGGCATGAAACTTCAAGTACCATCAAAAAGTTGTATTTTTTCAAATAATCAAACTTTATTATTATTATTATTATTATTATTATTATTATTATATATATATATATATATATATATATATATATATATATATATATATATATATATATATATATATATATATAGAGAGAGAGAGAGAGAGAGAGAGAGAGAGAGAGAGAGAGAGAGTTTTTTGTTCGGGTTAGGGATGAAAATTATGATTTTTTGCATTATTTCAACCTATTTTCAACGATGTATGGAAAGTGAAATTTGTAATATCTATGCTTTAGAAATAAGTAAATAAATAGTTATATTTTTTATATGTAATATAGCTTATTTATGTAATATATATATATATATATATATATATATATATATATATATATATATATATATATATATATATATATATATATATATATATATATATATATATATATATATAATTATTATTAGTTTATGCTGTGACTGTTATTGCTACCAGTAAGTGTAGTTTTTAAACACGCTATGACAGCTGAGTCTTGTGATGGGTTGACTCCTATCGATCAAGTCTTGCTTTAAATGAGTTGACAGAGTTAGCTTTAACAACCCTTCCTGACAGTGTGTTCTAATAGATTGCAGCTCCATTTTGTAAAGTATTTTCTCTAAAATTATGCACAGAAAACTATTCAGAATACTTAAGGTTATGGCCACGAGTACAATTACATTTTAAAGACTTTTTTTTTTCAAATTCAATTTTATCTTAGCCTTTAAAAATTTTTAACAATTGAATTATGTCACCACGTTGTTTTTTTTAACTAGTGTGGGCATTCTAAAACAAGCTAGTCGATCTTCATAGCATAATTTTTTCCAAAATCGCAATATATCGATTTTAATAAGGAGCCTAAACTGGTAAGCAAACTCTAGAAGTGGTCGAACAAACGAAAGATATAGTGATTTAAGCAGTTCTGCATCAAGTTGAACATAAGATTTTTTTATTATACCTAACATGCGGTTTGCTTTGCTCGCACTCGGTAAGACTTGATTTTTCCACTTTAAGTTATTTGAAAAAAACACTCATAGATCCTTTTCTTAATCTGATATGTTGATTTTACAACCATGTATATATATTGGGTCTTTCTTATTTTTTTAACCATAGTGCATAACTAAACATTTGTCTATTTGTAATTAAGTAACCAATCTTGTGTCTAAGCATACACAAATTTTAAATCACGTTGTAGTTTATTATGTAACGCATCAAAAGGACTAATTGACATAATTTTTGTGTCATAAGCATATAATTTTGAATTATTTTTTAGAGACACTAGAAGATCATTTATATAAAGTATGAATAGTAGTAGACCTAATACAGATCTTTGAGGAACTCTTTGTATACACATCAGGCTAAGTTGAGACATAATCTCCCATTACAACTCTCTGCCTTTTATTAGATAAGAAAGCTTGAAACCAATGAAGTGCTAACCCAGCTAGCACAGATTTGTTGTTAAAACATTAAAACAATGTCGCGCGTTTCCTTGGCCCAACATCGGCTGCCAACGTTGTTTTTATATCATTACGGTTACAAATGCGACGTCGCCAACAACTAAAAACGTTTTAATAAAGTCGGAAAATGGTTATACTTTTTACGTTGATTCAACGTTTTATATTATACGTTGGCCCAACGTTGTATTTACGTTGATTCAACGTTGAACTTTAATTAGCAAAACGTTGTATTCAAAACTATTCTAAGTTAAGTTTTCATTAAATTCTATTATCCTTATGTATGTATGTAAGTATGTAAGTATGTATGTATGTATGTATGTATGTATGTATGTATGCATGTATGTATGTATGTATGTATGTATGTATGTATGTATGTATGTATGTATGTATGTATGTATGTATGTATGTATGTATGTATTTATGTATGTATGCATGTATGTATGTATGTATGTATGTATGTATGTATGTATGTATGTATGTGTGTATGTATACAGCTCATGTAAGCATTAATTATAAATGCATACGATTAATAACGTTCGATCATTAGAACATAAATCAAGATTGTGTTGATTGTGGTTTGATATTTTAGTAATCACGGAAGATTTTATTTAAATTATACAATTTTGCATTAACAATGTTTGGTCGCATACATTGGATCAACGTTGGGTTTAGTTCGTAAAAACAATCAATTTTTTGCGATGTATTTACATATATTGGATCAACATTTGATTTATATACATCGAATCAACGTCGAAATTTATACATTGGATCAACGTTAGGTTTCAGATCATATAAAGAATCAACTTTTTGAGATGTTTTTACATACATTAGAAAAAAGTTGAAGTATATACATTAAATCAATTTCGAGATATATACATTGGATCAACGTTGGGTTTAGATTGTAAAAACAATCAAGTTTTTTCGATGTTTTTACATACATTGGAAAAACGTTGATTTATATACATTTAATCAACGTCGAATTATATACATTGGATCATCATTGGGTTTAAGTCGTAAAAACAATAAAATTTTTGAGATATTTTACATAGATTGGACCAATGTAAATTTTGCCAGAAGTTTTTAGTTCCGTCGGTAATAATTTTATCATTTACCAAATGACATTGGATAAACGTTGGTATTGCATTGGAAAAAATAGCTGACGTTTGCGATGATTACCTTGGCCTAATGTAAGTGTGCTAGCTGGGAAGCCACTAACACCATACGGTTCAAGTTTTAAGATAAGCCTTTGATGTAGTGCATTATCAAATGCTTTTTTAAGGTGAAGTAAAACTGCATCCACAGGAATTTCTTGATCCTAATTTCTTGTTATATAATCTAGAGTTTCAAGTAAATTAGTTGTGCGTAACCTAATTTTAAGGAAAACATGCTGTTGATTAGCTATAATAATATTTTCATAAAGATATTTTTCAAACTTATTTTTAATTATGCCTTGTTGTAATTCAAAAGTAATACATGGAAGTGATTTAGGTCTATAATTTTCTATATAGTTTTTTACATATTGTTGTAAATTCATATATTTATATAATACTTTTGGGTTCATTTTAGCTTTTTCCACAAACATTGATTCGTATTTTCGTCTTGCAATGAAAATTTCAAATGACACTCATTTTAATAATTGTTTAAATTGATTACAAAAGATTTGAATTTTTCCATTTACTAGAACAATTTCTGTATCTTATATATATATAAATGTATCTTATATATATAAAAATGTATCTTATATATATAAAAATGTATCTTATATATATATGTTCAAAAGTTTGCAATTTTAATGTTTAATACCATAAAAAATATTTTTTTCTCTATTTTCAGATACCACTGCTATTTCAATTACTGCGAGCTTTCTTGATATTATTGTTTTTTTTCTGAAATAAAATGTAAAACTATTATTGATGTATTTTTTTTTGTTTTATTAGATTGAAGTGTCAAAATTAATGCAATAAATTTTTTTCAGTAATAAGTAAAAAAAAATTGCGCAATAGTTTTCAAAATATTCGAAAGTTCGTCAAATATGAATTACCCTTATATATATATATATATATATATATATATATATATATATATATATATATATATATATATATATATATATATATATATATATATATATATATATATATATATATATATATATATATATATATATATATATATATATATATATATATATATATATATATATTAGGGTAATTCATATTTGACGAACTTTCGAAAATCAAGTTGGTCCTACCTGAAATGGTTGACCACCAATATAAAAATAATTTTAAGCCCAAAAATTTTAATGTCACGTGACTTTAAAGGTCCCCGCCGGTCAAATTTGTGTACAAAAACGTATTAAACTTTAGGGGTCTGGCGGGGACCTTTAAAATCAACTCAGAAAGCCAACTTTTCTTTTATATGGTATATTTTGGACTATTTATTTATAATAGAGTAGGACCAAAATGAAATATGGTGGTATTTATTCCACATAGTGTGGAGAAAGTGACGAAAAGAACGAATTTTTACATAAAATGACGCACCACTACGTATAACTGATGCTTGTTTATTCTTCATATTTAGGCCGAATTTTAAAAAATAATGTTAGGGCTAAGCATTAATAATGTTTATATAGAAAGGGCATGTCAATAGCTATCCGCCCCCCTCACCCTTTTTTCGGAGATGTCTCCTCCCTCCCTCCCCCCTCCTCATACTTTGTTCGTTGGAGATGGGAGGGAGGGGGGCAAGCAAAGTTATTTAAATTTTATTGTAAATCATATTATTTAAAATTACTTTATTTTCTTTAAAAAAATACTTCACTTCGCAATATAAATATTAAAATCGTGATATGTAAACATAATAAAATTTAATGCAATAGTTTAATATAATATATAAATCATCTTATTTTTTTTCTCTTCTTGCATATTGCTTTATATGCTAGCTGCAACTGTTCCTTGGTTCCTGACCCACGGAGCTGATTTCGTCTTTGCTGCACAGCTAGTAAAAGTTTTTGACGATCATCCTCGTTGTGAACATTATTCACAAACTCTAATACAAGTTTTACAGCCCTTTCAGAACTATCGTTCACTGCTTCAAGTTTACTTACGAAATTGGAGAATGTTTTGAACTGGTCAACATAGCACCACATAGGAGCAGGAGAGTTTAACTAAAGTTTGTCCTCCATTCTTGTCAGGTTTAGCAAACTGAAGATGAACCAAGAGTTCTCTCCGATTAATCGAGCAAGTCCTGGTGGCACTTCTTGTTTAAAATTTAACTCTTTGATCAAGTTTGACTTCTCTGAATGCTGAAAATGATCAGGAACTGGTATGGAGAACAATGTTTTTGCAATGTTTTCTCTCTCCACATTAGAAAGGTCAGGGTCTAGGAGAGCAAGTGGAACTAAAGTTTCATCTAAGTACCAGGTGTGTCTCTTCATTGACATCATTGTGCTTTTAATTCCGTTTAGAACCCTCTTGGAATCAGCGTTGTGTTTCTCTTCATGTTCTTTGTACTGCACCATTTGCCAATAAGCTTTTACATTTTGAAATAGTGCAGCTGATGGTAATGAGGTTCTCAGAAACCAGACAGAATAGAAAATCGAGATAAATTCTGCCATTGCCTTTAACTCTTTCCTTTGGGAAACAGTCAAATCATGGGGCAGATGTGTACTCAATATCTGAATTTTCAAGTAGTAAATGGCTTTTGACATGAACCTAGCATGAAAAACACAGCCTGGAGCTCGAACTTTAAAAAATATTTCAGGATGCAGATACATCAGGGTAAGTTCCAATAACTCCCTATAATCCCCTTTGGGTACAATGTCAGTGTTTAATGCATCCTTGCAAAACTGGATAGTTTCCTCAATCTGGGTAGCCAAGAAAGTATTGCTGATGGAATTGATATCAAACCTTATTAAATTGGAAGAATCAACAGTTTCTTTGATGCAATTCCAGTTTGTCTGAAACATTAAAACATTAAATTTTCTGGAGCTGCTGTTTTGCCTGAGGTAATTTGCTCCCAGAAATGTTTAAGATGAAGCTCATAAATATGCCTCCTGCAGGCAAGCTCTAACAAAATAGATTCCTGTCTTTGACTAAACCTAGTATTGGTTCCTGAATGTCTTCCAGTATTTGAGGCAGTTGTGTCAAAACATAATCCCTTCACATCGTCACATATTCCATAATCTTCCAGTACATTATTCAAAGCTTCATACTGAGCAGCTCCAGTTCCATGCTCCATAGCTGGAATTCCAAGAAGCTTAATGTCTCCATCAATATTAACTGAAACAACAAACCTGTCTCTTTTTTTCTTTTTTCCCATTAGTGAAATCTTCTATAATTTTTCCATCAAAGTGAGCTATTATGGGGAAAATTGCTTTCTCAGCAGCTTTTTTAACCTCCCTTTTGTGCTGTGCAGCATTTTGATGGATGGTTTTCTTTTGTGCTCGCCAAATAGTTGATTGAGACAGTAAAAAGTTTTCAACATTTCCACCTGAATTAACAACCAAATCTGTACACACATGCAACAAATCTCTAGAGGAAATATTTTTGGAAACTGAAGTCATGGCAATATCTTGTACAAAATTCTTGGCTAACTGCGACGTATCATTACTTGGACCTGGCTGTTCGAAATCAAAAGAACAATCTGAGTCCATGCTGGTACTTGTATCACTAGTTTCAGAAGAAAACTGAAGCTCTGTAGTCAAATCATCTCTCTGAGAAAACTGTTCAACACTATATACTAACTGTGGATGTTTCAATCTTCTCTGTTCTCTCTTCTCAACCCTCCGGTTATATAGCTTGTCTTTTTTACCCAGAGTCATTTTATGTCTGGCCTTTTGATCTCTCAAAAATTTCATATCAATACGATACGAGACCTCATTAAGGCTTGTCTTTTTTAGAATATCTTAGATATTTGGTTTAGCAATCCAGAAAACCTTATTTCCTTTTTTTTTTTGAAATCTTGTCTAGCTTTTCCTGCTTCTTTCGAGTTCTTACACTTACTTTTTTTTAAACTCTCCCGGCTGTTGATCAGATCAGTGATATGCTTCCTATAATAATATATAACTGGTTTAGAAAATATTATATTATCCAAAATTTTTGTAGTGTATTTTATGGTAACCTGTCCATTAAATATGAATTAAATTTTGTTTAACCTACCTTATAAATGGGTCAGTGAGTATCCCATCCTCGTATCCTCCGTCTATCCAAGGTTTCTTAACTGCAAACATAATGCAGTTTTTAGGACAGCTACCAAGACCAGAACACTTTGCTGTTTGATGACCAATGGTACAAGCAATCAGCTTTTTTGTTGGAGCTATTTTGTCTCCAGATCTTCTAAACTGAAAGTAGAGATTAATGTCTTTATTTGTTGAAAACATTATTTCTGGTAGGTTTTCTATAAAATGCTCTTCTTCAAAAAGATAAGCCTTTGTTTTAAGTCTTGTTGATCTTGGCATCTTGGTTTCTAAACAGTAATTTGATTAAAGAAAACAATTCATATTCATTCTTTGATTAAATGACATGTATTTTACAATAACAATTTTGTATATAACCGCAGATAGTATACCTTTTATAGAATGTTATGGATACACCAGATACACAGAACACAGAGCAGAGAATTTAAAAATACGACAATATGTCTTCCGCAAATACGACAATTTGTTAGTTTATAAAATTACCACGGAAACTAATAAAAATTCCAAAATATTCAGGCATCAAAATGTTTTCATAATTTAATATTTATATTGTCTTTTTTTCTAAAGAAAAAAAAGTGATTTTAAATAATATGATTTACAATAAAATTTAAATAAATTTGCTTGCCCCCCCCTCCCATCTCCAACAAACAAAGTATGGGGGGAAGAAGAGAGGGGGAAGACATCTCTGAAAATAGGGTGAGGGGGGCGGAGAGCTATTGACATGCCCCTTCTATATAAACATTATTAATGCTTAGTCCTAACATTAATTTTTAAAATTCGGCCTAAATATGAAGAATAAACAAGCGTCAGTTATACAAAGTGGTGCGTCATTTTATGTAAAAATTCGTTTATATAATATATATATATATATATATATATATATATATATATATATATATATATATATATATATATATATATATATATATATATATATATATATATATATATATATATATATATATATATATATATATATATATATATATATATATATATATATATATATATATATATATATATATATATATATATATATATATATATATATATATATATATATATATATATATATATATATATGTATATATATATATACATCAGGGCTGTGGAGTCGGAGTCGCTAAAATATATTGCGACTCCGACTCCGATAGTAAAATATCTTGGTATTGCACGTGCATGTACAAAATATTCAATTAACTTTATGTTCATACTAAACATCAAAGAATGTTTTTTAATTTGTTAAAAAAAAAATTTCAACTTTCCGGGCAATATTTTTTAAAGAATTCAAAGAATTTTTCACAAATTTTGCTTTGGAGTTGGAGTCGGAGTTTGAGTCGGAGTTGTACTCAAAAAATTTTAACAACTGGAGTCGGAGTCGTTACTTTTTTTTACGACTCAAAACCCCTGATATATATGTATATATAAATATATATATATATATATATATATATATATATATATATATATATATATATATATATATATATATATTTATATATATATATATATATATATATATATATATATAAATATATATATATATATATATATATAAATATATATATATATATATATATATATATATATATATATATATATATAAATATATATATATATATATATATATATATATATATATATATATATATATATATATATATATATATATATATATATATATATATATATATATATATATATATATATATATATATATATATATAAGGCATGCTATTGGAAAATTATGCTTACCTTTCTTGATCAAAAATGGATGTAAGAAAGCTTAAATGTATTTAAATCAATATATTTCTAAAAATTTAAGACTGTAAAGATTACATATTAACAGAGAAAAAACAAAAAAATATGTTATACAGAAAATTCCGACTTTCTTTTTGATGCCTCCCATAAGTTTCTAAACAGAGTGATTTTTGTAAGTTTCAGCAGCGTAATCCCATTTTTTTCAAATCTGTAGCTGATTTTACTGTTTTTCCACTTAATTTCAATTTCTTTTTTATGATGACCCAATATTTTTCAATAGAACGTAATTCGGGGCAGTTTGGAGGGTTCATCTTTTTCGGAACTAACATAGATACTCAAAGATACAACTCAAAGATACATTACGTAAAAGATACTCAAAAGTTTTACAACGTAAAACGAAAGACAACATTTCACGTATTCCGAAGATTTCATTGTGCCCACACAAACATGAATTGGCGATATTTTGCCGCAAAAGCAAAGTGTCTGCCAAATCATTAATTTTTTCAAAAGTTTATTAGCCATTACATACTTGTATTTATCACTCACATTTCCTCTCATTTTAGAAGCATAATAGCACTGCCCAGGAATTTGTTTAAATATATGTTTATATATGTATAAGTTATATATACACACACATATGTATATATATATTTATATATATATATATATATATATATATATATATATATATATATATTTATATATATATTTATATATTATATGGCTTTATTATTATATTCTACTTTTCAACGTTTTAGAGAAAAGTTATCTTCAAACTTGTTAAATTAAAGACTGTCAACAGACACTATTTTAAGAGGGAATGGCCATAAATGGTCCAAAGAAGAAAAGTTTAAGTATTGACAAGTCAATGTGTTTGATTAACTCTTAGAACTAAATGGGATGTTTAAACAAATAAAAAAAAAAATTGTTTTAAAATTTTTCTGGCTTTGTAACATGACATGTATTTAACTATATTTTATTTTATGATCTAATTTAACTATGTGTTCAATAAGATCGTAATTATTAGATGCTGCTTTAAAGTCAAATAAAAACATAATGAATGCCATTGTAATAAAAACCAAAATTTTTTTTTAGGAGAGTAATTAGGCATTCTTCCGACCGCTTAAAGAAAATATCCACTAATATCGATTTCGGTTAATGATGGCTTAGTTTACTATAACTATTTGTTTTATTAATTATTTTTTTTAGTTTGCATTTTTAGTAATTTTCTTTTACTTATAATACTCTCAATTACAGAATTAATATACTCTCGATTATACTTTACAGAATATATTATTTTTTAATTTAGAAAGTGTAACTTCGTTCGAAAAGTTTGTCTAACTTTTCGTAAAATAATTAATTTATTTTAAATATATCAAATTACACTTTTTATACTTATATTTCTCTTTATACCTTCCCTTGCTTAAATTAAATCAAATATAAGGTGTATAATATATATCATTGCATTTTTATATAACTTTTAAAAGAGTGTATAGGTGAAATTAGGACGTCTCTAGTACGTCAGAATAAGACGGTATTAAGTCTTTCACATATGACCTATGTAATGTTACATATGTTATAAATTATTCTCTTTGTGTTATTACTATTAACAAGAAAATATTTATTTTTCTTTAATAATCACTACGATATACTCATTTAAATTAATAATAATAATAATTGTGAAAATATTATTTTAAAACAATAAGTTAATAATTTATAAGGATGGCATAATTTAAAAGAAGTATACTTTTAAATAGTCCGTGTATACATGTATATATATATATATATATATATATATATATATATATATATATATATATATATATATATATATATATATATATATATATATATATATATATATATATATATATATATATATATATATATAAACATATATATATATATATATATATATATATATATATATATATATATATATAAATATATATATATATATATATATATATATATAAATATATATATATATATATATATATATATATATATATATATATATATATATATATATATATATATATATATATATATATATATATATATAGCAAAAACAGAAAATATCTAAATATTATATATTTATTCATATATTTTTTGGGTCAGGGAATCCATTTCTGACATTAAAATTAAGTTTTGATTACTTTGAACGACATGTTATTTAGTAAGAAAATTTTGATTTTTTGGTTTTGCAGATGTGACACTTTCAGAGGTAGTGAAAATTCCAAACTTAAGTATGTTTATAGTTATGTTATATAAAGAGTTTTGCAAAGTTTTCCGGTGAATAGAGCATTGGAACAAAAATACTTAAAAATGTTATTCTCCTCACCCCAAATTTGAGAGCAATGATCCAGCAAGAAAACGACGTTGTGTCAACGTCTACGCAAGGTTAAAATTTTAAGGTTAAAATTTTAACGTTTACCGTCGCTTCCACGTTGAATTACCTATAATAAAGTAAAGTTGATAAAAATAATTTCTTTTCAACCTCTTAGTGACGCAGAAATCAACCTTAAACTGACGTTAAAAGTCTGAACTTTCAACGTCAGTTTAAGGTTGATTTATAATTGATAAACTAAAGTTGAAAATATAACGTTTATTGACTTGTCTTTTTACTTTGCATTTAATATCGAGGCAGATATTTTTAGTTATGGCTGATCATCCAGAAGAATGTGCTTTTTTATTGTATTTTATTTGAAAGTTTTGATATTTAAAAAGTATTCATAGCTATATATTTTATTTTATTTCATGTTTGTAAATATTGTAGCTATATCATTTATAGCTATTTGAAAGTTACTCATATGGTTTATTATTCTGCTCGTAGAAAGCTGTAATGCTTTAATGCAATTTTAATATTTTTTGTAATAATCATTGAAAAGAATGCTTTGTTAAGTAAAATTGTTTTACAAAACTTTAATTAAAAACAACATTACTTTTTGTTTATAGTTTAAGTTAAAAATGCCAGCATGCCTCTCGTTTATAAGCAACATTAGATTTTGTAAGTTGCAGTTTTAAGACGTTCTTAAGGCCTTTTTTTTTATTTCACGAGTCTTATTATTTTTATTAAATAACTTGTTTATTGAAACCTTCTATTAATCCAACGAGTAATGGAGGCAATTCGTAATTGTATATGCTTTATTGTTTCTACTTTTTTGGTTCAAATTATTACTCATGTTAACAGAAAATAAGCAAAATGCTAGAAAATGATTATGCTTCCAATGTCAACAAAAACCTTTTCATAGTTCTTTAACCTGCCTTAATGGATCTGGGATAAAGTTAAATTTAGTTAAATTTATCGGGGATAAAGTTAAATTTAAATGGATTGGGATAAAGTTAAATTTAAATAACTTAATGGATGCTGAAATAAAACAGTTTAATTTATCTAGAGATAATGAAGATCTAAATTTAATAAACAGAATAATGTTTGACATTTGTAAATGTTTATACTTTTTAAAGAAAAAAGATTTCTTTTTGTTTATTAAATCTATTGCTTCAGAATCAACAGAAGTCTTGTTAAGGCAAATAAGTTCAAAGAGTTACATGAGTATTGTAAACATATTCGAGAAGAAATCAAAATCAAATAACTCTCTTCTTTTGAAAAACAAAATTTTAACGGGGACAATTGAAACTATTACTACTAATTTAAAAAAACAAACAAATCTTGATAAAGGAAGAAGTATACTCTTTGCAGTTGCTAAAAAAGATTTGGCATAAAATCTCTTAAAATCAAATTGAAGAAGTTAAAACATTAATGTTTCAACTTAATAAAATACATGGATGAAATTAAGGGTGGAATAAAAATAAAAAAATTACCATTTACTTCAGTTCTAATAAAAAGTGAAGTACCACTATTAGAGAAAGATGTTACAACAAACTTTTTTAACATAATATCAAAAGACATAGTGACTATTACAGGATAATTAGGCGGTGGCTTGTTTTGTAAAGCAAGTTATTTCGGAACGAATTCTATGTTTAAGCACAATTAGGACGGGCATGATCGAATAAATGCTCAGTTTGAAGATTCTTTCAGTACATTTGCGACCAAAAATGTTTTGCAGAAATGTGTACATTTTATTGAAAATTTTTCAGATAAACAATCAAAACGATGCTCTTGTAAAATTTTCAAAGAGTTAGTTTGTTTGAATAAAAACATGAAATTCTTTATAACTTCGTTATTCCACTACTAAAACTTTCTGAAAAAGATGCTGCTACAATACAATCCTTTTAGATATACGGAGCAACAAATGAAAAATTGAAGAATATGTCTAAATAATTTAAAAAGAATATTCTAACATCGGATCGCAAAATAAATAAGGAAAAGTTCCCAATAATTTCCCACATGAAAGAAGTTGAAATAGGTTTTTTAGGGTTGAGAAAATCATACAAAGTTAAATCTTGTTCCGATGTGAGTGTGTAAAAAGTGATTAAATTTCTTGAAGAAATAATTTTTAAAAATTGTAAAGGGTATTTTTTCGAAAACACATTTGACAATAAATGGCGGTTCTTGCTGTCAATAATAAAGATGGAGATCACATGAAATATTTTTTTGAAAATATTAATTCAAATAATTCTGGTTCTGGTGACAAGGAGCATATTATTTTATGTTTAGAGCACATGATAGTGTCGGGAATAAGATGAAGATTTAGTATCCAGTTCATTACCGACAGTTTAAAATTATGCAACAACCTTAATTCAAAAATAAAGATAGTCGTAATGTCAAGGTATTTTTAGGTGGAGATTATCATTTTCTTGATAATAATATGGGTCACCAAGGATTCAGCGCTCCATGTCCATCATTAATTGACAAAACAATGTTATCACATTTGCAAAGCCATCAGTTACACACTTGTACAAACTGTAAGGTTGAAGTAAAATCTGTTAATGATTACATTGAAAATTATAATAAAAATCTTGCTGCTTAAAAGAATGCTGTAAAAACTGAATGGAAATTGCTTCTCTTGAATTAGAACAAATTGAACGATATCTTCGTTATCACGAAAACAGTATTGTGTTCATGATTAATGTCTAAGGTAAACTATATATATATATACATATGTATGTATATAACAAGAACTAACCGACTTTCATAAAAAGCTGATATATAAAAATTATGACATATAAAAAAGCTGACATATAAAAATTTGAAAAATGACATGCTAATAACTAAAGTGCTATTTTCTTTCAGCTTTTTATGAAAGTCGGTTAGTTCTTGTATACAATCAAAAGAAAGAACTGTGTTTTCAAACAAAGTATCATAATTTTTAAGTTGAGTTGCAGCATTAACTGTATATATATATATATATATATATATATATATATATATATATATATATATATATATATATATATATATATATATATATATATATATATATATTTTATATATATATATATATATATATATATATATATATATATATATATATATATATATATATATATATGTATATATATATATATATATATATTATATATTTTATATATACTATATATTTATTATATATATATTTTATATATATTTTCTGATGAGTCTATATTGATGAAACACAGTGTTAATTGAAAAAAAATTTTTGCTAAGTGATTTTCTACTAATTTATATATATATATATATATATATATATATATATATATATATATATATATATATATATATATATATATATATATATATATATATATATATATATATATATATATATATATATATATATATATATATATATATATATATATAAATATAAAATATTGAGTGCTGCCAATTATATTATTTTCGTTTTTAGGCCTAAAATATGTCAAAATTAGAATTATGTAGGAAGGTCTAAAAAGATTAAGATCCTGCTATTCTGCCTATTAAACTAGTTTCAACTCTATCCTGTCTATTAATCTAGTGTTAACCTTTGAGAGCTGCAAACTAGATAATGTTTTATCTTGAATAAGTTGAAAAATGAATATAAAAAATATTATCTAATGACTGTTTAAACGACTAAGTTTTCATTTTTAAAATAGTTTTTTTATTCATTCGTACTTCCACTGTTGTATAAGAGATTCCATTGTTAAAATAGTTTGAATTTATATTACTAATGTGTATCACTAATGTAAGCCACTACCAATGCGTTAGTAATTTTATTACTTAATAGCAATTAGTACAAAAATGTTGGTTTTATGAGCTGCGCAAGAAAACCACGGTAATTTCGATGTTTCTAATTCAATTTACAGTTCTTTAATAACTATGAAGATCTTATTCGTTATCTTCGTTTACGTCATAAGTTTTAATTTTCCAGCACTTTAAAGATTGTATTTATTATCTTTGTTAAAGTCATAAGTGATGTTTATTTTTTCAGCTGTTTTTGGCTAACTGAATAACATTTGTAAAAGTAAGCTTCCTTGATTTAGTTAATTGCACTTTAAGAACTTCATCAGAGGTTTGAATTTATAATGATATTTAAGGCTTCACCTTTGAGATGTGAATTCAATATTTGTGTTTGAACTTCAGTATTTAGGCTTCATCTTCACAAATTTTTAGCTGCTCATTATCTGTTTCTTTAATATAAAGGGCAAGCTTTTGATTCAGCAATGGACTATTTTCATATGCGCTATAGCCACCTTTCGTTTTTTTATCTCTTTCATCTTGACACCTTTTCAAATAATTGCTAAAACAGTCTGACGAATGAGCTCTTCTCATCACATTTAATATGGTGTTTACCTCAGGGTTCATGTATTGAACCATTGCTATTCCTCATTTTTATTAATGATATGCCTCGTCAACTCAATCACTAATGCAAACTTTATGCTGACGAAACCAAAATTATTGCGATTATAAAAGAACCCTCTGACCTGCAGCAATTACAAACCAACATCGATAATGTCGTTGACTGGGCTGATACTTGGTCAATGAGCTTCAATCTAGAAAAATGCAGTTATATAAATTCTAACAACCATCGCGGCACACAACAATTAAACAACAAAACTTTTGTTGATGATAAATTTAATGATCCCTGCTTCCAACTAAAAATTGCTGACAAAATTGGCTTTTCTCACATTCTTAAAGAGACCATATCTGAACGTGATCTTGGTGTTGTTGTTCACAATCGATTTTCGTGGAACGATCAAGTAGCAAAAGCTATTTCAAACTCATATTCTGTTCTTGGAATTTTTAGACGCACTTCAAACATTGGACTCTTGAAATGTTCACTGCTCTTGTGTAAGGCCTCATTTGGAGCAAAATTAGATTTTGTAAGTTGCAGTTTTAAGAGGTTTTTAACGCTTTTTTTGTTATTTCACGAGTCTTATTATTTTTATTAGATAACTTGTATATTGAAACCTTCTATTAATCCAACGAGTAATGGAGGCAATTCGTAATTGTATACGCTTAAATGTTTCTACTTTTTTGGTTCAAATTATTACTCTTGTTAACAGAGAATAAGCAAAATGCTAGAAAATAATTATGTCAACAAAAACCCTTTCATAGTTCTTTAACCTGCCTTGATGGATCTGGGATAAAGTTAAATTTAAATAACTTAATGGATGCTGAAATAAAACAGTTTAATTTATCTAGAGTTAATGAAGATCTAAATTTAATAAACAGAATAATGTTTGACATTTGTAAATGTTTATACTTTTTAAAGAAAAAAGATTTCTTTAAAAGTCTTGTTAAGGCAAATAAGTTCGAAGAGTTACATGAGTATTGTAAACATATTCGAGAAGAAATTGCTCAGCAGTATGGGGACCCTTTTCAATTAAAAATATAAAAGGTCTTGAAGCTGTTCAAAATCGAGCCACAAAACTTGCCCCAAATCTGCGACCCATGAAAGCCAAGGAACACTGCTCAGCTATTGTTATCCAATCACTTGAAAATCGAAGGTGCCGAAGTGATCTTATACAATACTTTAAGAACTACCACGGCATATGCAAAGTTATATGGATCGAATTACCAGACCAGCCGGTGGTCTTCGGGATTTTCCCCCATTGCATTCGGGCCAAGAATTATTAACCGCGTGGCAGTTGATTCGAATGCACTACCACCAGATATCCTTACCTTAGATAGAAATGTATCAGACATTGTCATCATTAACACTTTCAAATTCAAAAAAAATCTTGACAGATTTTTTGACTTTCAAAAAAAACTGTATCATTGGTAATTCTGTTTCTCGTTCGGGAATGTTATTAACTCAATGTGCCGATATATTTATTTAATTTTCATTTTTGTTTAGTAATCCTCTATACGGGATCTACCATAGCAGGGATTGGTTGCTTTCCCAGCTTCACGGATTTTTCCGTTGTAGATTAAATTTAATAATATAAATAACAATAGCTCTTATATAAAATATAACTAAAGTAATGAATAAATTTATTGTGATTACATTATTTAAAGCTATAAAATTAAAAAAAGCACCGTTTATTTTAAATTCATTCAAGGCAAAGGTAATGGAAATTTTTTCAACTTCGAATTTAATATTTTTTGCATTGTAACGTCCCGTCATTAGTTCCCTACTAATAATAATGATATCTTTTTTTTAAATCACTGTTCGTTAATGTTTCACCAAACGCAATAAAGTCCAACATTTTAGGAGATGTCCATATATCGCTAAATAAAGAGACAACGAGGGCATCGTCTAATTTTATGTTAAGTACGTTTGATAATTTCGCCATCGTTTCTGGTATCAAGCTTTCTCTAAAAAATACTTTTTGAAACAAAGAAGTGGAACTTTGATTATTTTCCTCAGTAAGAGATTATTAAAAGTATTAATCGAGCAGCTGGTTGTAATAAGGAACTTGATAGCGTTTAAAGTGTCAGCATCTACTACGTTTTGCTTTGTTCTTGATTTATTTAGTGTCGACATCATCTTGTGATTTATTTATTTGAGTATCACGTGTAGTGAAATAAAGATATAAAGTATACTTTTAAATTATATGAAATTCACACGCTACATCGTACTTAATGATGTTTTAAATCTAAGAAAAAGTAATATAAATACCCGTTTAATTAAATTGACAATAAACTTCCTTTTTGGAAAAATGTTTCTTTTACCAAAATCTTGCAAATTGTTGATCAAATAATACGAACTTTCAGATAACTTTAGCCAAAAGATTATAACCCTGAAACTTTAATCTCGGTCTTGCTAAATAGAAGGAATAAAAATAATGGAAGCTGAAGTATTATTCGAAGACTTTGCCAAAAATGGTGTCAACTCTGCACTTGTTGCCTGCATAGTAGTATTTGTCGTTTTTGTAAGATTTACTGATCTTGCTCTCTTTAAAATATTTTCTCCAGATTTAGTTGCAGACGACAGTCTGCAACTAAATCTGGAAAAGTAAGAATTGCAGATGTTTTATTGCGATATTTCTTCTTCTCGTCGCTTTTTTATTTAGGCTTTAGGTTTTTCTTGAGATAAATTTTACTCTTGAGATATTAATGAGTCATATTAGATGAGATACTTATGAAAAGATTAAGTAAAACTTGGACTTGTTTCCTAGAATATTTTTTAAAATACTATATATGTATATGCCGCTCACCGCTCATCATAAGGAAATATTTATAGGAACTGCATTATGCTATAAAGTAATGCCATTAGACATATTTATAACAAATTATTAGACAATTTAAGATGTTTTTAGGTCATTCTATAACGAATTAAAATATAATTATCAACTAAATTTGTTAAAAGTTATATTTAATTTCTCATTATAATGATTCCTTAAAAATGAGTGAGTTATGAATTTAACTTTAGTGAATATTGTCAGACTTTTATAATAATTAAAACGAGCTTACTAATTAAAGTTACTAAATTACAATTTTTCTTAAAAATATTTTTGGTTATAATAGAGTATAATTGTGTTTAGTTTTTGAGCGGAAATTAAGTTTTAATGTGTTTCAAGCAATTTTTAAACTAATCACATAGTGTTTTTGTGGTTTATTGCACTGTTGGGTAACATAATTCTGTTACCCAACAGTGAACATGGAAGGCAGTATGCCTTTGTATGAAGGCAGTATATCAAGTATAAAGGCAGTATACCAACGAAAACTTGAAAACCTTATACAATATGGTGTAATGCAACTCATGCTTATATGGATCATAATAGTAAAAGTCAACTTCATCAAATGTCAATGCATTGTCAAAACATGCTTCAATCTAGATCTAATTCCAATAAAAAAATCTGAATAAAGTTGACATCAATAATTTTAGAAAAATAAAGTTCTTGAGCACCATATTCGTACTGCTCCTAAAAATGCAACCTATCTAAAACAGCACAAAACTTATTGAATGCTGTGGAATAACAATCGAAGATGTTCTAATTAATAAAATTAAAAAGTCTATTTTTCTATCCTTTTTAATAAAGCCATTGATTGTTCTAATTTTGAACAGCTATCTCTAGTTATAAAATACATTGACTGTGATAATGTTATTTATGAAGACTTTCTAAGGTTTATTGAATGTAATTCTGGAAAGCTGGTCTTAATCTTGCGCAAAACATAATTTCTGCTATTCATGATCCTGGTCTTGATATCCAAAAATGTAGAGGTCAAGGATATGATGATGCTAAGGCAATGTCTGGTAAATTAAAAAATATTTCATCTAGAACTAAATTTATTAATTCAAAGGGTATTTATGTTCCCTGTGCATAAAATAAACTTAATTTAGTTGTTAGTAAATCATGCAATGTTCAGAGTGTTACAGACGTTCTTGGTCAAATCAAAGATATATCATACTTTTTTTAACTTATCACCTAAACGTGCCAGCTATCTCAATAAATTCATTTTTTCTGGTCAAGCAAAATTATATGATACATGTTAAACTAGATAGGTTCAGAAACTTAAAAGTCTGGATGTTTTATATGACTACATATCCGTTTTTTATTCAATGGATCCGTTTTTTATTCAATGGATCCGTTTTTTATTCAATCGGTACACAATGAAGGTAAGAGTTATAATTTTGATACTTCTTCAAAAGCCAAAATTTTATGACAATTTTTTCTTTTATTGTTTAGTTTAGTTTTAATAAAACAAATAATGGACTATTTCTACGCCATCACTGTTGTTCTCCAAACTAAAGCGTTTGATATATCAAAACAGTGTAATGAAATAAGTTGTTTAAAAACTTAAATTATAGATAAAAAAAAAAATATTGATGCCTATCATAACAAATGGTACTTAATTGCTATTGATCTAGCTAAAACTCTTGATATTTCAGAAGTTAAACCATAAGTTAAAAGGCTCTGTGACAGACAAACTTATAGAAATAAATATCCCTCTCCACAGTTTCAGATATTATTTCAGATATTTCAGTTTCAGACTTCAAATATTCCGTCACATCTCCTCTTCTACATCATTTAATTAATGAATTAGAAGATAAATTTGATTAAGGTAAGATGGTTGTTTACAAAGGTTTATCTGGTATTTCTGTTGTAAAAAAATAAAGAAACATGTTTTTGGAAGTTACATTTTATCGAATTTTTGCATTTATATATTTCGGATATGCCTTATCCTACATCAATTCATGCTGAATTAGATTTGTGGAAAACATTTAGAGACAATCAATCTGTGATCCACTATTACAGAGACTTTAAAGTCTTTTGAGATAAGGGGTTTCCCAAACATAAAGAAAGATTTTTTAATGATGGGAACAATTCTATTTACTACTTGCGAAAGAAGCATTTTTGTTATACGCAGACTGAAAACTTATGGGCGAAGCCGCATGACCGAGTCAAGATTTAATTCTTTAGCTCTGATGTCTATTCATCAAGAACCAATTCCTGATGTAGAAAGAGTTTTAGTTATTTTTTCTGTGTTAGGGCAACGACGCTTAGAGTTGGTTTTTACCTAATATTACTTTGTTTATTTCTTTTTTGTTTATTGACTATTTTTGTGTATTTTATTTTATTATATATTTAAGTTTATTTTATATTTAGTGAAAATTAGAAAAACAAATATAAAATATTTAAAAAATTTGGCCTAGCTGCCTCTCAAAAAAAGGAAAGAATTCAGAAATGGAGGACTAGTCTTAGGCAAAAATATTTATACTTTACATAAATTGCCTATCAAAAAAAGGAAAGAATCCAGAAATGAAGGACTAACCTTAGGCAACACTATTAATACTTGACATTAACTTATTAAGAAAAGGTCCTGAAATAAAGGGCTAACCAACGGGCTAGACCACATGACAGTTTACAGATGAAGTACAAATTCCAATGGCTTACCTTCTTGTTGATGCAGTTCGTTAGACAATTTAAAAAGTCTAAATTATGAACAGAATAGCCAAGGCAACATTTTTATTAGTTTTGTTTTATATGAGTTATTGAGAACAATGCCAAGTAAACAATAATAAAGTACTGATGCCGTTTTGATGACAAATTGCCAAAATACATTGCGATATTTTTTGCTACTTAACCCCCCCCCCCACTCTTCCTCCTTCCTTTGCTGGTTCAGTGAAGGGTTTTAAAATAAAAATATCGCAAACTATATTTTTTACCCACAAAAAAATCCTTTATCCGTCCCTGATTTTTAAAAGTGTTTATACAATTAACAATTTTATTTATCATTGAACTTTTCTTTTGAATTACGTTAGCATTATTGGTTATTGATAGAAATGCCATCTCTCTTCTGTTTTAGAAACTTTAAAAAAAAAATACAAAAAAAATTTTTAAAAGGAAAAAATAAAGAATAAAATAGTACAAGACAGACTAAATTTAAGTCAAATTTGATCGATCTAAGTTTAAATTATTATTTGCAAGTTATATTTCCACGGGCAATCAACATCGAAATTAAATCTCTTGCTTTTAAGTTAAAAACAAACACCTTTCTCCTAAATGAGCAATAAATGTCAACTCAAATTCCAAATTCAAAGAAAGCCTGTGAAAGCTTATGACTCCTGGATTCCAAAAATATAAAAAATCAAATCATCCTGTTAAGTCTGAGAAAGAAAATCACTTTTGAAAATTTTTAATTTGCACATATTCATGAAATGACAACATTCTCGAACTTTTACATTTTTACAGCATATCTTAACATTCAAAAAGCTCTTTGAAAACAATAAAACCTATTTAACATAATAAAGAAACAAAAAATTTGAAAACGTGAAAGATTTTATGTTATAAAACTGGTAGTAATCCAAATGGGTAAAAGATCACTTGGGTAAAATATTGCTTTTCTGAATGTTTTTTCTAATAAGTTAACTCTAGAATAATTTCAATAATAGTTTTTGCACTTTTTGAATAATATTAGTAATTTTAAATTATTTTTAAGAACTTACCGAAAAATTCCGGGATAAGCCAGTTAAAAAATATTTTTAAGAATTTACCAAAAAAATTTAGGCAGTTTACTACAAATCAAAGCTTTTGAATGTCGATTTTTTAACCTTTTCTCCTGAAATAAATTGAAAATGCCTTATCATGCAAGAAATCATGATGAGAACAGAAAAGTTGTTTTTATCATGTGTCTTAGAAAAGGAAATCGTGAATTGACACCATTTTTGGTCAGCAAAATTCAAAACAACTACAAAAAACAGTTTAACTTTGATGATCCAAGAATTCCACAAGGTCTATGTAATCCGTGTAAACTGGCCCTTGGAAATTGTGATCAAGGGCTGAAGGTTGTTTTGCCCAAGCTGTTTCAATTTGAAACCATTGATATAAAATTTCACACTCGTGGTCAAACTTGTGAATGCTTGATTTGTGACATACGGCGACTTAAACTGACAGAGAAACACTTTCTTGAAAGAACAAAAACTGGAGAGAAAACATCAGACAGAAGATATTCTACATGTCTCTCTCTTATTGGTCGAGGTTTGCTCCATCATTGCTTTTCTCATCACAATTCCGTGAAAAATTAAGGGAGCTTTCAAAATCTGATGGAATTGTGGCAGAACTAAATGCCAGCTTAACAATTGTCAGCAAAAAATCTTCTCCTTGTAGAACCATTAGACTTGTGCTTCCAAAAGGAGGAGGACTGCTCCTAATTACACAAGGTTTGTATATAATTCTTCATTAAGGTCGACCATCACATTTAAGTAACTGAAATATTATATTTTACTCTTTAACAGGTCCTTCTTGCTTTAAGCAGTTGTTCAAAGATCCAGCTGTAGTTACCTCAAAGGATCTTGCTTAATTTCAACTAAATACAGGATTGTCAAACAGTGGAATAAAAAAACTGACTTTCACCATTAGGCATGTTTCGTCTGCAAAGTTCTGGAACCAAATATATTGCACAAATTCCAGGATCTCGGAAAAAGTCTAAAAGAACACTTTACACAAACCCCAACAACATTCACGAGTTCAGATCAAAAGAAGTCTCAAAGTGTTATTGTCCATTGCAAAAATTTCCGAGCACTCACTGAAGAAGTTCTACTTTCAAGGAAGGTTTTCTAAAAACACATCATTAAACTTGGAATAGATGGTGGTGGAGGTTTTCTTAAAGTCTGCCTTGGAGTTCTACAAAATGAAGCAGATAGTGAAGCTGTGTCTCCGCCAAACAATAGATTTCTGACATCTTCAACGTCTAAAGATTCTAGAGTAAAACAACTACTTCTGGTTGCAGTTGCTGAAGGAGTTCAAGAGAATTACTCCAATGTAAAGCTCATTCTCTCTCTCATTTCAATCAGTGAAATCAACTTTGTTGTCTCGTGTGATATGAAGTTGGCAAATATAATTTGTGGATTACAATCACATGCTTCAGCTCATCCATGCACATGGTGCACTGTGGAAAGCTCTTACCTTGCAAACCGGGGTACTCTGAGGACTTTTAGATCTTTGAAGCAAGCACACAAAACATACACAGCAGCTGGATCCGAAATCAAGAAAGCAAAATTGTTTGGAAACGAGATTTATGACCCTATTCTCTCACTTGATGATGATGCACTTGTGCTTGATCTCATTCCACCAATCGAGCTTCATCTACTGCTTGGAGTTGTTAACCATCTGTTCAAGATTTTAACATATCCTTGGCCCAAATCAGCCAAGGATCTGTTAAAATCTTTGAGTTGACATATATTGCTCATTTAGGAGAACGGTGTTAACCTATATAACATTCTTTGTTTTACGTACAAATGTGAAACGAAATTATCCCCGTCTAACAAAAAAATAAATTCGATCTACGAAATGATGATTTTTTGATGAAACCATTTTCGAAAACTAATTATTGTAAATTTTCCGTATCATTTCGTGGACCGTACATTTGGAACAAAATTGTCTTAAACAACGTTGAATTTTCTTCTGAATGGAATTTTATATCTTTTAAAAAAAAGTTGAAAGAAGTATTTTTGAAATTGACAATATACAAATGTACTTTTAAACCTTTTAAAATACTTTTTATCTATTAGTTATATCGTTTTATATGATTTGTAATGTATAATTTTTCTTGATATGATTTGTAACTCAACTATTTACGATCGTCAAGCCTATATTGCTATTATACTATCTGCCCAATAATCTTTAAGAAATTTTACTGGACTTTTTATTTTTTCGTAGTTTTTTCAATTTAAATCTTGTTGTTCTTTTATTATTGCATAATAATTTTTTATTAACTACGTAAAATATTTAACTTGTAAAAATGTTAAACATCTTTTCACTGCGTTACTCGACGACAAGACCTTACGGTCTTCTACGAGTTTCCGCGTTCTTTTTATATATATATATACTGAAAATCTTTACTTGTAATTGTAAAAAAATATATTAAAAATATATACTTATTTAAATAGTAGTTAGGACGACTAAAGTAAGTCTTAGGGATATCAATAGGACGTCTAAATATGGAAGTCCTGATAACGTCCTAATGTAAACGACTAAACTAGGATTTCCTAACGAAGACCTTTTTACCGTCCGTATGACGTCTAATTGATGTATGTGCTCGCTGAGTAATTTTGTCATAGAAAAGCCATGTTTTTTTTATGGAAATATTGCATGTATTTTTCATGGAAAAATGGTTCAAATACTCATGGAACTTCCCAGGTTTTTCCTGGATTCTTTTCATCAATATTCCATGGAAATTTTTATGTACGGGATGGTCTAATAAATTATTGATAACGGACAATAAAGCAATGATCCAAATTTTTTTTTTTCTTTACTAGGTTTTTAACTTACAGAGTGTATTATATATTTGATAATATGCAATAAAAGTTCACGATATTTAGAAATCTTATGTTTAGTGAAATTATCTTAGATAGAGTGAAATTCTGGATTTTTTTTATCCCCGAGAATTTCGTACTTAAAAACACAAATTTAAAAAAAATTGAAATGGACTTTTTTTTATTATTTAATACTAACTAAATTATTTAACTTATTTTGTTTGAAAAATATTTAAATTAATAAAGTTGCAGATTTAGTTTTATAAAGCAAGTAAAATTTCCGCTTTGCAATTCATAATGCTCCGCCTGCCTAAAACATGAGATCAAAAAATTGATAAAATATTATTTGTAATATTCTCAATTAAGTTTAATCATCAATAAATTTTAAATTTTACAGTGTAAGTAGTTTTTAACTTACCGTCAATAGTTGCTCTGCAACTGATTTTTATTCTGTTCAACTAATGTTTAAAGTTATGTTTATTCATAACTTTGAACATTAATTTTTCAAATCTTTATATAACTTTATTTTTTTGGGCTTTTAACAACTTCAAAACTTACTTAATATATGACATAATAATTACGCGATTATATAAATTTATGAAACTTTGGTTATTATATTGTTTTATATTTTTTCAGAAAGTTTTATTATGTATGTATATTTATTCAGTAATCAATAATTATTTACAATTTTATTAAAATTGCACAATAAAAACAGTTCGTGGTACAAATATATCTAAACTGCATATTCTAATTATTGATGGAGAGAAGCTGACAAAAACCCCTCTTTTCTGACAGTATTTGCAATTATAGCTGCGCCAGCCAAATTGCATGAATAAATCGTACTATCGAAGTCTACATTTAAAGTTCAAAGGCATGGCTCCTAGTTCTTAAAATGTATTTAGATCCTCGATAGGCTGGTGTAGTTTGTCAGGGTTATTGAATTTGATTAAAATTGATTGAATCAATTCTATTAACTATTTTGTACTGCTGTATAAGATAAATACGCATGCGGCGAGTTTCAAGAGTAGTCAGATTAAGCCGTGTTAAACGTTCCTCGTATTTTAGATTACTTATTGACCTGATCCGTTTCGTTGTTCGATGCTGAATGTTCTCAATTGTGTTTATATCTCCTATGAAATGAGGAGACCACGCTGGGGCAACAAATTCTAATAATGGTCGGATATAGGTAGTACATAAAAAACGCGAAAGAGTTAAACCACGACTTCTGAATCCCTTTTTAAATTTCCCTAGCACTCTATTTCCAGCTGCAACTGCGTGTTCAGCTTGTAATTTCAATTTAAGGTTATTGGAAACTATAACTCCGAAATCGCATTCTTTTGTTGTGATTTCGAGTTGTTTGCAATGGCCATTTTGTGATTCCATTTTATACAAATAGTTTGGCTTGGTTTTTTTTTGCCCATATGCATAACTTTGCATTTTTCAATATTAAATGGCATAAGCCAATTTTTGGACCAGTTTACAGCAGTGTCAAGATCTTTTAGAAGATATAGTGCATCTTTTTCTGACTTAATAACACCTATAATCTTGCTATCGTCAGCGTACATTTTTATATGATTCAAAAATAAGTCCGGTAAATCATTAATATAGAGCACAAAAAGAGGCGGTCCTAAAACGGAACCCTGAGGGACTCCGCTAAACACTTTTGTCCAAGGAGACAATGTATCATCTATTTTGACACGTTGTTCTCTATTTGTTAGCCAATTTCTTATCCAGTTATGAAGTTGACCGTGAATACCATAAGCCTTTAGTTTATATAAGAATCTTTCTTTCGGTACCTTATCGAATGCTTTTGAAAAGTCTGTATAAATTACGTCTGCCGTAAATCCCTGGTTGATGGCGTCAGTAACAATATCCCACGAATCTAATAGGTTTGTTGCACACCCCTTGTGTTTGACGAAGCCATGCTGAGCTGGGGTTTAAAGGTTGTTTTTGACGCAGTGCTGCATAATTTAATTGTGGATTAAACCTTCCAACACCTTACAGGGTACCGAGGTTTTGGAAACGGGTCGTTAGTTGCTTGCTTTTAACTTATTTCCTTTTTAGAAAATAGGTGTTACTTCTGCTTTTCTCCATTGATCTGGAACAAAGGATGTTAAAATAAAAGACTTAAAAAACATGGTTAAAGGTATTGAAAAAGCTTCTGCGCAATTTTTTAAGACTCTTGGATGGATTCCATCAGGACCTATTGCTTTTGAAGGATCAAGTTTAAGCTGTCTGTTTTTGACTTCTTCTTATGTAATGAAATCAATTCTGCTGTCGCAAGTGACAGGAGATCGGTTTAAAAAATTTGGTAGAGGTCTTTGCGGCTCTACTTCAAATATAGCATAAAAATAATCATTCAATGTCTTGCATATGTTAAATATGTTATCGGTCACCGATCCATTGCTGTCTTCAAGTAAATAGATTTTATCACGGACTTTGATTTTGCTTTTCACATATGAGTTTAGTCCCTTTGGGTTATTTTCAAACGAAAAAGTTAATGCCTCCTCATAGTAAATTTTTGCTTTTTTCACAACTTTTGAGACGGTTTTTGCTGCTTTGCTATATTCTGCTCTGATAAGTTGGTGCGTCCCTGGTCCTGCTGATACATATTTACCCCAGAGTTTACTCTTGTTTTTTACAGCAACCATGACCTTACTACTAACCCATGAATTTTTTTTGGCTGGTATGGTTTTGTGGTACTTGGTATGTAGAGTAAAGTAGCTTCATTATTTTTTTCAATTTAAAGTTTGTATTTTTTGGCCTCTGATGTACTTTTGAATAATGCCTCCCAGTCATAACTTTTAATATAGTTCGAGAGAGATGTATAGTTTGCCTTGCTCCACACTAATCGAGAAATTATAGGTAGTTCATTGTATGTTATTATTGCTGCGAATGAACCTACAATAGTTAGGTCAGCTTGTCCCTCGGGGGTAGATCCCAAAGGTTCAGCTTGAGTTAAGAAAATTATTCTGTCTGGCTCATTGGTTATAACTAAGTCCACGATAGACTTCGGTTCTTTAAAACATGAATTTCAAAAGGTTGGGAAAGTGACAACTTGCGTAAGATGGCTTTCCTCTGAACAAGATTTGAACTTAATGAAAGGTAAGCTGTTGATCAGTATGTTGATCAGTATGTTGCTGTCGAAACATCTCCTCCAACGTTAATACTTTCATAGCTAATATGTCTGAAATTAAAATCACCATAGAGTAGTAAGGAGTCGCAACCGATTGTTTTGAGGGCCTTTGTAACAGTCTGAATTGATTTTGTAATTTCTAGGAGCGCAAGTTCATCGTTATTTGGTGGTCGGTAGATACACCCTAAAAGGAGTGATTCATTTTCGAGTTTCAGCTTTATCCATATCTGTTCAATGGTGTTTTTGTTAATTTGTTCAATGTTTGTGAGCGTGCACTTGAGATCAGCTTTTACGCAAATAGCTACACCCCTACTATTTTTCCAGCCCTGTTTTGTGAAAAGATGTTATACCCTGCAATAGCAGTATCTAAAGCTTCAGTAAACCACGTCTCAGCAAAAAAAATAAGATGTGGGTGGTTATGCTTGGTGGTTGCTTGTATTCTGGCTTTCAACTCGTCAGTTTTTGTTTAATATAGTGAGCATAAATTATTTGCCCAAAAATTGATGTTACTGAGAACTTTTAATGAGTAAGTTTTAGTGGTGATTTTCGAGTTGGGCGTTTTTTTTTAAGATTGGCTGTAACGATTTGAATTGTTATAAGCAATTGTTATAAGCATTATAAATAAATTATTATATTAATAGAAAAATAACAATAAAATTCAAAGTTTTAAAAAAGGTTTATTGAAACTTCACGGATATAGACTATATGAAAGAGTATTAATTGGGTTAAAAGCAATTTATATATATATATATTTACTTGAAGATGCCATCAACTTTTTGTAGTAAGTTAACTACATGTAGAGCTTGTTTCAGCTCTTCTTTGGCAATTTTAGCAGCGTTTTCCAGATTGTCTTTAAGCTGTTTTTGTATTACCATTTTTAACAAATACCAGTGGATGCGATTTTAAAGTATATATATATATATATATATATATATATATATATATATATATATATATATATATATATATATATATATATATATATATATATATATATATATATATATATATATATATACATATATATATATATATATATGTATATATGTATATATGTATATATATGTATATATATATATATATATATATGTATATATATATATATATATATATATATATATATATATATATATATATATATATATGTATATATATATATATATATATATATACATATATATGTATATATATATATATATACATATATATATATATATATATATATATATATATATATATATATATATATATATATATATATATATATATATATATATATACATATATATAAAATATATTATAACCTCCTCTTAGGTTTAGTTAGGGTATAACTACCCTAGGCCTAACCTAACCCTGGCTTAACCCTCAGACAATGTGTGTTCTCCCTAATTCATTCGAAATATGTACAATTCTTTAATCTACATTTGATTACATATGTATTACATTAAAATTTATAAAACTACAAACAATAAAACATTCATTAAAACAAAATAGCCTTGTATGTATACAGGGTGTTAGCCAGTAATATATTTTACTATATGTATATATATATATATATATATATATATATACATATATATATATATATATATATATATATATATATATACATATATATATATATATATATATATATATATATATATATATATATATATATATATATGTATATGCTAGGATATATATATATATATATATATATACATATATTAGCATCCTAACATCATAGTATATATATATATATATATATATATATATATATATATATATATATATATATATATATATATATATATATATATATATATATATATATATATATATATATATATATATATATATATATATATATATATATATATATATATATATATATATATATATATATATATATATTAGGGTGTCCCACTTTTAACCTGACCAAATAAATTTCACATGCACCCTATCTCAATCATTGTTATTTAGTCCCAGGACCCACCAAAAAAAATTTTAAGTCTCCAAGTTAAGGGGATCCAGTACAAGGTATTTTTATATGCTAGTAATTATTCGCCCCCTTTTTCTCTGTGCCCTTAACTTATGGATAGAATAGTGGAAAATTATCTTTTTTATATTTATTTTTGTTCTGGGAAAAAAATCTTTCATTTAAGAGGTATATGTTGATAATTTAAAGAGAAATAAAGTCAAAAATCACATAAAAATTGTATAAAATCCCTTTTTTTCATGTCTTTTCCAATCTCCTTTCGGGTTTTTTGCACAACTTGCAATGTATCATGTAGAAGACCTTTATGACTTTCAGCCACAAAATCTTGCACAAGTTTTATGTAGCGCTCAGCCCTACTTCTAGATTCTCGATCTGATGTTGAAAATGTTTGTAGGAATCATTTTCAAAGTTATTTTTTATCCATGTGTTGATTACTTCCGTATTTATACCTAGGTATGTTAAGAGAAGCCACGACTCCTTAGTGATAAAGTCAGACAAAACTGATATGGGAACCACATCAGTTGAAGGTTGAGGTTGTTCACTAGCTAGTCCAGCTCTTTTCTTCAGTCCTAAATGTCTATTTGCTATTGAAAGAATAATTAGCTGTGAGGTCAGGTACCAAATAAGACGGACAAGGCTTGCATGGAGCAGCTTTCCCAGTGGGCCATACTTAGATATATATAGCTTATTGCTCATCATTTCGTAAGCTATCTTAAAAGCATCCAAATCGTGTGATGGAGCCTAGGCCGCCATAGGAGACTTTGAAAAGTATGCTCCATAAAATGTGACAATAAAGTCAGTCGACAGTTCAAGCATATCTTTCTCACTTTTATTCAGCATTAAATTAATCTTTGAAGTCAGCTGCATTGTAAGCAAGTAAAGACAATCATCCATAACCTACCATATACTCCTCTCTCCCATAATTGCAAAAAAGCAACTGATCAACATTATTTGCCCTTTTCTCTTATTTCTGACCAGATTTTTGAAAATCTTTATATATTGCACGTGATGGAAATTTAGTTGAACCTTGAATATAATCCATTGCATGGGAAATATGCCTTTCAGATATACTGTGCCTTTAAAGATCGATTTTCAAAAGATTTAAAATGTAACAATTTTTGCAACAGTTTCGAGCAACAAACTTTTAAAATATTTATCAAAATAATTTAATTACCTACAGAGCAGCCATAGTACAGGTCTTTTAAGCACATGATCCACCAATAACTTAATTGCTCCCTTGTATTTTCCAGTATAAGAGGCCGTTGTATCGACACTACATCCAATGATCTGGTCAGTGAGTTCATAATACTCTAATATGTTCTGAAAAGCTATAGCTTGATCCTGCCCTTTAGATGACTTAATTTCTAGAACTCCTTGCAAAAAGTCTAAGTTTTCATTGACCTGGGGAGGATGATATACTGAGAGCTAGCCTTTCTACAGTTTCAGACATTTTTCGGTCAGTTCGATAGTGTTTGACCAGTTTTGTATCAAATTGAATGATGACATTTAAACCCTGAACTTTGTCCAGATTTTCTTCTCTTACTACTCTAGATTCATTTTCAATCATAATCTTTTTGTTTCTGTGTAGACTACTCTTTGATACAGGAACTGTGATTAGATCAACATCACCAACATTGAAAAGTGAGGAGAGAAGTAAAGTTTCAGCTCGAACACTGAACTTGTACCTAGTCAAGAAAGAAACCCACTTGTCAAGAACATCATTCATTGAAAGCTCCATGTAAACTCTATCTTCACTGATCTTCTTTTTTTTTTTTGGCAAAGCTCAAAATCACTGTCAGTATCATCTCAAAATCTTTCATCCTTTCTATGTCCTCTAAAATTTTTTTTTTTGACATTTCGCGTTTTTCTTTTTTATGTTGTTCTTCTTTACGCATATTTTCTATCATATCTAACATTCGCTTTTCCCCGCCTTTAATTTTTTCTTGATAAGATTTATTTTTCCCAGTGTCAAACTTAAACATTTCTCTTTTGAATGCTCTCTTCAGGAACTCAATATCTTCTGTCTTTGCTTGCTTGTCTCTATTTTTGTCATCTCTTATAAGTTTTAAGCTGTCTGTTTTATAAACAGGAAAAATACAGTTTGCTTCTTTATAAAACTCTCTGTTTTTGCTTTATATTGTTCTTCTTTGATCTTGTTTAATTTCATAAGGGCTCTAAGACTACACAGTTTCTTAAAACGTTCATAAGATTTCGCAAGCTTCTTCTTCACTACTTGTTCTGTACCCAGAAATCTTGAATCAAATCTATCCTTGTCCCAAAGACTTAACAGTTCTCTCAAAATGCATACTCCTGTAAGTTCTCCCTTGTTACTTTTCGTACACATACCTCCAATGCAAAGCATAGATCTTGACATTCTTTTTGAGCACTCTGTGGAGCTAAACTTATGTTAAATGATGACATTTAAACCCTGAACTTTGTCCAGATTTTCTTCTCTTACTACTCTAGATTCATTTTCAATCATAATCTTTTTGTTTCTGTGTAGACTACTCTTTGATACAGGAACTGTGATTAGATCAACATCACCAACATTGAAAAGTGAGGAGAGAAGTAAAGTTTCAGCTCGAACACTGAACTTGTACCTAGTCAAGAAAGAAACCCACTTGTCAAGAACATCATTCATTGAAAGCTCCATGTAAACTCTATCTTCACTGACCTTCTTTTTTTTTTTTGGCAAAGCTCAAAATCACTGTCAGTATCATCTCAAAATCTTTCATCCTTTCTATGTCCTCTAAAATTTTTTTTTTTGACATTTCGCGTTTTTCTTTTTTATGTTGTTCTTCTTTACGCATATTTTCTATCATATCTAACATTCGCTTTTCCCCGCCTTTAATTTTTTCTTGATAAGATTTATTTTTCCCAGTGTCAAACTTAAACATTTCTCTTTTGAATGCTCTCTTCAGGAACTCAATATCTTCTGTCTTTGCTTGCTTGTCTCTATTTTTGTCATCTCTTATAAGTTTTAAGCTGTCTGTTTTATAAACAGGAAAAATACAGTTTGCTTCTTTATAAAACTCTCTGTTTTTGCTTTATATTGCTCTTCTTTGATCTTGTTTAATTTCATAAGGGCTCTAAGACTACACAGTTTCTTAAAACGTTCATAAGATTTCGCAAGCTTCTTCTTCACTACTTGTTCTGTACCCAGAAATCTTGAATCAAATCTATCCTTGTCCCAAAGACTTAACAGTTCTCTCAAAATGCATACTCCTGTAAGTTCTCCCTTGTTACTTTTCGTACACATACCTCCAATGCAAAGCATAGATCTTGACATTCTTTTTGAGCACTCTGTGGAGCTAAACTTATGTTAAAGGATGTACTTGAGGTTCCTGTTTGACATTCCTGCTAGTCATAAGAGAGGTATATCTCATTGGAGGATGACTTTTGAAACGTGTAGTAACCAAGGAGCTTTCCTCATTTTTATCTCTTACACTACTCTGACCATTTCTAGTCCTTGCAAATTTACGAGGAAACCCATCTTCATCATCATCGGCCATTATATATTTTAAGAAATTTGTTATAATCTGAAAAGTATATAAATACTCTGAAAGTTATTTAAACATAAATCACTTTCGTTTGTTTCTTTACGTTGTTTCATCATAATACTCTTTGGATTCAACTGCTCGCATATTTCTTTCTTCACTCTATTTATTTCAGCTAAAACTTTCCTTCTTTTTGTCCAGGTTGAACATTCGCTTTTCCTTTTAAAGCTCATGAAAAAAAAATAAAAAAAAATCTAAATAATATGAAGTAATTTTTTAAAAGCAATTTATATATAACTTATATTACTAATATTATTTAAAAACTTTGGCATATAAAATTCGCCGAATGGTCACACACGACCAGTGAACGCCTGAGGGAAGAAATGAAGTACATTAGAATAAAGGAGAATTATTTATTAGACAAAGCATATTTTGAGAGTTGTCAAGACAAAAATAAAGATTAATAGAAGAATATTTAAAAATAAATAAGACAGGCTATACAATTTAATGCTAATGTGTAAGCATAATTAGTGTAGTGATAAGTAATAAACATCTCCTCAGAGTCGCGTCTATAATTACTGGCGTTTCGATGAGGATCAGCATTTATAACTAGTTTATCCCGTCAGACAAACGTCATCGCTACTTAAGCTTTAACCCGTGACTTAAAGCTCATGAAGAAAAAATAAAATAAAATCTAAATAGTATGAAGTAATTTTTTAAAAGCAATTTATATATAACTTATATTATTAATATAGTACAAGCTATAAAAATTATTAGAAAATATATAATGGTATTATAATTTTATAACACTATTATAAACCATGCCAGGTTGAAATATTATGTATTAAATTAAAATATTATTTTTTATTATATTATAATGTAACCTGTTCTGAATTACACGGTTTCTTATCATTTGTTTATGAACTCAAATAAATTTATAACAAATATAAAAATTAAATAGGTCACAATGGAGGTGTTATATCTAAATCTAGTCGCGAATTAGATATCTAATCGTCATCTAAGAGAAATTTTAAACAACGTCAATTTCTAGCAAATATGGTGTGGAATTAAAATCGGTAACGAAATTGTTCTTACTGGCTTTGTCAATAGACCACTTTTACTGCATATAAATCATATAAATAAAACAACTATTTTGGCTAAGCAAGCTGTTGATTGAAAAGCGTATAATTGTATGTTACTAGCTAGTGATTTCAACTTTCCGGACATCAAATGGCACGATGACTACAGGATCGAATTACTATGCAATCAAAATTGTGTGGCAAGTGTTTTTCTTGATACTTTGACTAATCGTAACCTAGAACAATTAGTTGATTTCACAACATTCGAAGCATCTATTGGAAAAGCAAAAAATATTTTAAATTTAATAAATACAGACTCTTATGTAGCTCTTTGCCGTTAATTAATTTATTGCAAATTTATCACATATGGAATTGGGATTATGTCGTCTTTTCTAAATATGAGACTACTTTCTCAAACAAAAAATATGACTTTAATAAAGGTGGCTATATAAATTTCGATAAAAAGGTTATTGAAACTAACTTGCCCCAATTATTTGAAAATAAGAACACTATAAGTGCTATGAACTTTTCTGCAATAAATATGGTAAACTCAGCAAGCAATCATCCCGTTAAAAAAAATCCATACTACTCGTAATGCAACGTGGATGAATTAGGAATGACTAGCTTATCTGTCACAAACTGGCGATCAGCGACACTGATTCACTCATTTGTGGATATAGGAACCTTAGAAGTCATTTACAGAAAACTTGTAAACGTCGTGTTCGAGTACTTGAATCACAACTAGTATCAGATAAAAATAATCCTAAAAGCGCTTATGGTAAGGTACGGCAGAATGTTCATATACCTATTGGAGCTATATCTAATGCAAAAAGTGAAACCTTAACAGAGAATACATATCGCAAGCAGACTTAACGAACACTTCAAATCAATTTTTGTTGATTATAGTTAAAGCAGTTAAAAAAAGAAAGCATTATCAATAAGACTTAGGCGATATAATTATTAATTTGAAGCGACCCTAATGACCCTCTTAGTTTAATTTACAATAGAGCACTATCCAAAAGCGTTAAGTAAAAGAAATTTAGTTGATATTGCATTTTTGGTCTTTGCGCAAGCGTTTGATAAATTTTCTCACCGTAGACTACTTCATAAATTGAAAATTATGGTTAATGTTTTAAAATGGATTGAGTCATTTTTGATTAGTCAAAAATAGCGAGCGGTTTCAGGTGGACATCCTAACAACTAGACCGATGTTCTTAGCGTAATTTCACAAGGGTCTGTACTTGGTCCAACATAATTGAATTAATGGATTTATTGAAATTAATTAATAAAATCTATGCTGATGACACTAATCTGTTGCAAGAAATAAGGCCTGAGTTTCACAATGCTGATTGTCTGACTGTCACATATTGTCACAGAATTGTCAAAGGAATGGCAAATGGAATTGAATGTTGAAATGTAAAATTATCAACATTGGTTATGGAAATAGTAATTATGAATATGTAATGAATGGTGAAAATATATCAATTACTCTTGAGGCAACGGATATTGAGAGAGACCTGGGTATCTTTATATCTAATGATCTAAAATGGAAATAACACATACAGATTGCAACACGTAAAGCAAATATGATACTCGCCTATAAAAAAGAACATTAAGGTCGAAAGAAAAAAAGCTTTGGATTAAACTATACACTACGTATGTTAGGCAGCATCTGGAATTTGATTTTCCGGTATGATGACGATAAAGATAACATCAAAAAAATTAAAAAAAACTCAGCTCAAAGCAACAAAAGTACCTCATTATTTAATAGAATTACCTTATGCTGAAAGGTGTCGGCTTTTCAGTTTTTACTACTTTGGAAACTCGCAGACAACGTGGCAACTTGATCCAACAGTTTAAGCTAGAAAACGGTTTTGAGATTATCAATTGGCATAAGCCACCAATTTGCAGATCAATATCAAATGTCCTGATGTGTGAATTCACATATAATAATGCTCTTTATATTTTTTTTACAAATTGCATTGTAGATAATTAGAATAACTTGCGGTTAGCATGCAAAAAGGCTCCGTCAGTTAACGCATTTAAGAATAGTATTGACAATTTTTTTTTCTAAAGCTGCAAACAGTACTTTTTTTGCAAAAGATGAGCTCCACCTTTAATAACTAATTCGTGGTTTAGCAGCTACAAGTATTGATTTTTTTAGATATTATTTGTAATAAACATAAGCTTTAATTAAATGAAATCACCCTTTTTTCTCTTTTCTCTGTTTTGATATCAACTTTATTGTTATGAAAAAACAAGTGGTTTTTTTTCCTTAAAGTTTATATTTTACAAACCATAAATTTTTGTATAATTTAATAGTTTTTTTTTATTATTTGTCATTTATTCTAAAAAGACTTATTTAATTATATTATTATTGTTTCTAATATAATATGAGTCGTTGAGAGCAAGGGTGGTGTAAGTCAAGAAAAATTGTGATTTGAGTTAAGTCAACGTCCGAATAGTTTATTACTCAAGCTATTATTGGTAAAGAGGTTATCATTTTCACCGCTAGATTGCAACATGTACTTGATTGTGCTTACTGAACAGCTGCTTTTTGCTTTGGCAAGAGTGGCGTAAGTCAAATCAGAACTGAAATTGACCACATTGTGTGTTTCTGGTAATCTTTTTCACCGTGGATAAAGAATCTATAGGTGACTACTTGAATACAAATGAAGATTCTGATTCAGGGTCGGAATATTTACCAGATCATAAGCAAGAAAATGATATCTCTTCCTCTGGTGAGTTTTGTTGAGATAATTTGTTTATATTTTTTGGTTATGTTTGATTGTTTACATGGGTCTAGTAACCAAGGCCATAGGACCAGGTTATTGCAATGTTTCTAAACACGATACTTTAGTTCATAGTCATCTACAGTGACCATTGATAATTTTTTTATAAAAGCCGTACTGATTTTTACCCATTGTTAGCCGCATCAAGGTAATAAGATTTCATTCTGACACAAACATAGGCTAGGCCTAGTAGGACCTTTTAAACCAATGGAGTAGCTAAAGACCTTAGGACAAGACTAGGCCTTAACTAGCACGGCTTCACTATGCCTAGGTTTATTTTAATATTATGTTGTAGGCCTAAACCTGACAAAATTCTGGAACTGGGGTTAATGAATCTAATTCAGGACCTAGGCCCTAGTTTAGCCCAGACTTAGCTTTTATTCAGCACTTTTTTTAATTGTAAATCGGCTACTGTAGCCTACAAAATATATTTTTAAGGGGTTAGGGTTATGATCTCATACCATATATGAGCATCAATGTTAACTTCTGGAATTTTATTGATTCTGCTTATTGCATGGCCATCTTTTTAACGATTTCTAATATCAAGTAATCTCTGCATTGCTTTTGACCTTATATATACTTATTCTGACTTTAACATTGAGTACAGAATATTCTCAGGAAGTAAGCAAAATGAATTAAACCTTAAGTTTGCTAAGCAAATATCTTGCACCTCTTTTCCTTGGAGCTTGATTTGGTTAATCATAAAATGTATAATTGATGGAGCTTCGTGTAACTTACTGCTCTTTTTATCGAGGAGCCATGTAGGAACATAAACTTGGACAACTTAAGTTACCAAAATAATTAGTTCAGAATCAGGAACTACTACTCGGACATATAAAGACATCAACCGGATTGCCATTGTTAACCAACGAGAATGATTAAGGGGACTAATTTTCCAACTTAAATATTTAACACTCATATTTCCAGTGGCAATTCCAAGGCAACATTCATATAAAAGCCTTTGGTCACTATTTAAATTGTCTAAAATTTATTTTTCTAAAATAATAATTGAAAACTTAATAAAACCAAAATTAACTAAGTTAAGCTCATTATTGATATTTGCCATTTTACTTATTAGTCCAGCAAAATGGTTTGGTGAATTTGTTTCTCCATCAATTTTTTTAAACAAAGATCTAAAAGGAAGTTCATTCTGATGAAGATTGCAGCCTCTAACTCCACAACCATTCCTGCTTTATGACCTGTGTTTGTTAAAGTATTGTCTTCCAAAACTGCTTTTAGAGTGTTTAAGGAATCATACTCATCAAGAACTTCATATAGATACTGAGCTTGCTTTTTTCCTGTTGCTCCAACACGAGTTAAAACTTTGTGAGTAAGATATTCCCCACTGTAAAGGTTAGGGAGAAGTTCCTTAGTCACAGTCATGTGATGTACTTTCTCTGTTGATCTCTTTAACACAACCTCACCATTTTTTTTTATTTCTCTTATAACTAAAGTTTCATTATCAATTTTACCGTCAACTCCATGGCAAATAAACTCTCTGTTATTTTCAACAGGTTTTAAGTCTGACAATACTTTAACTGACTTTTTTTTGTCTGTCTTTTTTAGATTCGTCTAAAACTAAAAATGCTATTATTGCTGGATTATTAAACAGTCCTGATAGATTGAGCATAAGAGCATTTCCTAATGCAGTTCCAATCGAACTTCCTATATCGTTCCTGGTCGATTCAATAGCAAACTTTGGAAACTGGATTTCTTTCAGGCTCCCATATCTAAAAGAAAAGTTATGAAATTCATTAACAAAAAAATTTAGTATAAAAAAGTGATATGTTAAAAAAAAAAGTAAAGTTCACTACTTTATGTTTTAAAAAAACATAAAGTAGTGAACCAAATTTCAATTTATTATTTAGTTACCTCATTAGAGCTAGAAATGACAGATTCTGAATCAGATTCTGGTAATACTATTTCTGGAAGTAAATTAAATTTTTCTTCTTGTAATGATTCTTCCACATTATTATATTCAGTTTTATGTTTCTTTAAAGATTCTTTTCTAGACGATTCACGATCTACTGAGCCAAGTTGAAATGATCCTTTTGGAGCTGATTTTTCTCTCTGGTTTTTTAAATATAACCTTTCTTTTACAGGAATCTAAATATTATTTGATAATATTGAACAACTGCATATGAAATTTATAGTATTAAACTATATCATACTGGTGATATATCCTTATGTTAATTTTATTTAAAAATATTTTTATTTTATTTATCTATTATTAAAAAATAAGATAGTACTTTTTTATCTGGACTCAATGTGCATAAAAATCAGGACAGTTACCTTGACTACATTTTATCACAAAGAACAACTTTAAGATCACTTCGGTTATTTACTAGATATGTTTAGAAGTACTTAATTTACTTCGGTTAATTAACCTAGATATGTTTAGAAGTAATGCGACTTTTTTTTCTACACACTAAGTGGACATTAATGATAGTCGAGTGTTAACTTTTTTCCATATCATGATTATTTTTTCAGCTATAAGTTTTACAATTACGCTAAAGCAATAACTTGGATAAGTATTGTTAAAAAAATAAAAATCTTGAATAATCTGTCTGTTTGTGGGTGGTTCTGTATTTGCAAGAGGGTTAGGACTTCCACCAAACTTGCTTTTTGTGCAATTTCGTGTTTTACGCTTGTTTGAAAACATTATTTTTTGTCCTTTAAAATTTTCTTTTTTGTTTTAATGGTTCGCAAGTTTCATAAAAAATTAAAAAACTTTTTTTTTAATTTTAACCAAGCATCATAGTAGCAATGTTCTAACATTCTTCAATAGGTCTCTTGGTCTCTTATAACATCTAATTCTTATTCAGTTGCATCAATTATTTATTATCAACCCATGAGTTTAAAGTATGAGGACACCCATACCATTTTACTAATGATTTGTTTCCTTGTTTACGGATAACTTTTTCAATTCTATATATCTCTTGATTCATTTTTTGCAGTTCTTGTTCATAAAAAGTACGTTGTATTTCTTAACCATGATCGTCAGTTATTTTATACGTTGGTGGATCAGTATACTGAGCTTGCGATACAGTAAATACTTCTTCAGCAATCTTAGTGTATATTCTTTTTCAAATTTTAATTTCTTTTTAATTATTCTCACTTTATCACTGATTGAAAACTTTGGTTTAACTGGTTCAGATCTCACTCTTCCATTTAGATTCAACCAAATTATATTCTCATTCTTTTTATTGCTAGCTTCAGCTAGAGTAATTTTAATTGAAGAGTGCTTTGCGTTGTTGTATTTATTTACCATTTCATCTAAAACATCAATGTATTTTCTAGTAAATTTAGCTGAAAAGTAATTAAACATATTTTCTTTCATTGTCTTATTCCAACGTTCAACTACACAGTTTTTCTCTTCATTTTCAGTCAAATAGAGCTGAACACCTAATGCTTTAAAATGCATTAGGTGTTCAGCTCTATTCGACTGAAAATGAAGAGAAAAACTGTGTAGTTTTTATTTAAATGCAAAATTAAAAATTCCAAGCCTTGGTCTACCCACAGTTTATTACACTTTCACTCTTTAAAGATTTTATTGAAAGCGTGAGCAATCTCAACTCCAGTTTTACTCTTCAATGAAACAATCCATCCATACTTTGAAAATACATCTATCACCATCAATAAGTATTTTATACCGTCATTGAATTTAGAAAAAGATTGCATGTCAACTAAATCAGCAGCCCGTATTTCATCAATCCCATTTGAAATCACTTTTCTTTTACTGAAATGTTTTAAAACGGGTTTATGAAGTTTGTTTGCGAGTTCATCAGTCCATTTTAAGTTATTTATAGTTTCTAGATCCCTTTTGAGATCCATAGTTTCTATGTTTTTTTCTTTTTTACTGATTGCTGGTAGTTTTTCGAACCTTTAGCTTTCTTTTCCACACCTAAGCCAAACTTTGTTTTAGTTGCTATAATGGGTTTTATAATACTTCGCTCAATTTTTTCACGCGTTGTAGGATTTGTTATAGCATCCATTTGTTCAATCATTATTTTATCAGCTATATTTCTACTTAGAGTATCGCTAAAATGTTTATAAGCAAGATCATAAATATAAGCTGCATTGTCAACTCTATCAACAGGTTTCTACTGATGCATTCTTTATATGCATCAGTAGAAGTTAGTCTTTCATCTAAATTAGTAACAGGTCCTGCAAAATTCATACCAGGTAGATGCATTTCTCCTGGGAATTTTGCCCATGGTAAATTTATTTAACTTGTTACTGAGTTTAGTGAATTGATTAAATCACCTCCTTTTTTTCCTCCTTTTACAATTTGAGTTTTTATTGTTTTTACTTAGAGCATGCTGTAAGTTTAGTGAATCTGTTTTGTTTCTACATTTACGGCAGTATATTTTTATTTACTTACTATTTTTTTAATAGATTTAAAAAAAATTCTTTATATAAGAAAATGGAAGTAGTAGATTTATCATGTAATATAATTTAGAAATAATCGTCATAATAATGACTTACTACGAAAGAAGTATAAGAGGACTTATTGTAGGAAAGTCTGGTTGTGGAAAGACAAATCTATTATTAAATTTACTTATAAAACCCGGTTGGTTAGACTATAATTATTTACAAGTTTTTTGGAAATCTCTATTTAAAAAGAATATAAAATAATAGAAAGATGTTTAAAAGAAAAATTACCAAAAGAAGTGATTTTTAATTTTTTTTATTTTTGATGCAAAATGACATTGAAAAAGAAAATGCAGTGTTAGAGTATTTAATTAGTGATGTTTCAAAAAAAAAAAATAATAAAACAGATATGGAGGGTCAATTTTTTGAAACAGCAGATGATGTCCTAGAACCTAAAGATCTTGATTTTAATAAAAATAATTTAATGATATTTGATGATTTACAATTGACAAAGCAAAACAAGTGTGAAAAATAATATATAAGCGGTATACAGGTTGTTTGTTTCTATTTAGCACAAAATTATTTAATGTTACCAAGAAGAACGATAAGAGAAAATGCAAATTTTATGTTTGTTTAAACAAGATTCAAAAAACGTAAATCATATTTAAAATGATCATGTTTCAAATGATATGTCAAAAAAGAGTTAAAAAATATTTGAAAAAAGTTTGGTCACAGCCGCATAAATTTGTTGTTATTGATTTGTCATCAAGTGTAGAAAATGGAAAATATAGAAGTGGTTTTGGTTGCTTTTATTTTCCATTATCTGTATTAACTAGTAAATGAAGTGTATATTTGTATAAATATACATTTAAAATAGCGATCCTAATGTTAGAATATTTTTAAGTGGTAAAATTTAACCTAATAATAAACCATTTCCTTTTGGTTCATATCTATTTCCTTTATAAAAGTAAAATCTATTTCCTACAGATTCCCCTTTTTTCCATGAAGGTACTAGTACTCCTTTTCCAGATTTTATAGCTTTATAAGCTCTTTCATTCTTTTTGATGTAAAGAATACCTTTTCCAGCAATTTTATTTACTATAGTACTTCCAGCATCTGTTGCTGTTCCTGCTAAGAATCCTGTTGCAACAGCAGGAACTACTTTTGAAGCGAGGAGACTCCCAATTATGCCTAGTAAAGGTCCTCCTTTTATATTTTTTACATTTGTTCTCTTATACCTATTTCCTTTATAAAATTAAAATTCATTTTCTACATTTTTCCCTTTTTTCCAGACATTTCAAGAAATTTTCTTCACTATAGCAGTTCCTGCAGCAGCAGTAGTACCTGCTAACAATCCTGTTGCTAGAGCAGGAACTACTTTTAAAGCGATAAGGCTACCAATGAAAGGCAAGAATCCTCTTTCCACTGCAATTTTTGAATTTTTACTTTTTGATTTACTCAAATGAAGTACAATACGTTCACTGTTTCTACATGAATCCATCATTTTTTACAGGGTGACAACCATAAGGTGAAACACATAAAGTAAGCTATATTTTCAAATTTAAGAGTTATATTTATTCGAAAATGGTATCAATAGAAAGCTACAAGTGTATTTAACAAGTTTTATTGGTTTAATTCGAACCTGTCACCCTCTGCTTTTATGCAGGCTCGACATCTCTTGAAAAGGTTTTCACACGTTACGCACGCACGGTTTCTTGTGGAATTTTGTCCCAAATGTCAATCAAAAGTTCCTTGAATTGGTCCAAAGTTGTTAATTTATGCTTCCCCATTTCTTGTAGCATGTATCCCCAGACAAAGAAATCAAGGGGATTGAGGTCAGGACTCGACGCAGGCTATTCTTTGGTATCGATAAAATCTGGGAAATTTTGCTTGCAGTAATCTTGAACAACAATAGTCTTGTGTGCAGGGGCAGAATCTTGCTGGAACACCCATGGATCATCACCATACATTTCTTTAGCCTTAGGTTCAATCAAATCTTTGATCACATTCTGTAAGTAGTATTCTTTGTTGATTTTCACCCCTCTATCGATAAATTTCAGAGAAAATTTCTCCTTTTTCGAGATGGCCCCGAATACCATGACCGCCGAAGCGTTCTGATAACGAAGGACAGTTCTAACGTTTAAAGGAACATCAGAGAGCTTTACAGCATAAACTCTGTAATTTTTTCTGTTCAACGGGCGCTCCAAAGTAAACATTTTCTCGTCCGAAAAAGCAATATCTGCACCACCGCGCCGCTTCAATAGCGATTTGCAGCGCTTGACTCTTTCCACCTTGTTTTTGTCAGTGAGGCCGGCAATTTTTTGCTTACGGTAGCACTTAAGTCTTAAATCTTGTTTTATAACCTTTTGCATAGAGGTATATGACATGTTCAGCTCTTTAGCTAGCTGCCGACCTGAGCAAGCAGGATTTCTTCGTAAACGTTCTCTTACCACTTTGATGATTGCTGGAGTGGGCTTGACGCGATTTCTTTTTCTAGTTTTAGCTGGAATTGTTTGCCCAGTAGTTTTGTAACGAGAAATTGTTCGACTAATCAATGATTTGCTGACTTTTATATCATTTAGGCATCTCCAAATATCAGCTTGACTAAAGTTATTTTGCGTAATGAAATTATCAGCTCCCTGATAGGATTTAGATCTGTATTTTTCATACAATCCCTCATTTTTTCTTCCTCAAATTTTTAAAACTTTTTCTAAACAAATGTCAAAACAAACTGTAAACAAGGGGAAAGTCATATGGTACAGGGTTAATAAATGATTAGGGTTCGAAAATGAGTTTCACCTTATGGTTGTCACCCTGTAAATTGCACTTTTGTTAAAGCGAGCTTATTTTTCCATCATAATCTGAGTTTGATAGTGATAATAGTTTCACTATTTTTAGATTTTATTTTACTTTTTAAATCATTGACATAAATTTTATTTTTACGCGTCATTTTTACTTGTGAATTTTTTTTTAATTGTTTTTTTTTTCTTTTAAAATTTTGATTAATTCTTTAAGAAGATCGACTTGTTCTTTTTGAAGCGTTTCTTGCTCACATTTAAAAGTTCTTTCTCTTATGTGAAATTTCATTGTTATTCTTTCTCCTTGTAAATCAATAAAATCACCATCTTGATCAATAAATATCGTTTCCATTTCACAATTTTTTCTTTTTAGAATGTTAAGGGTAAGTAAATGGGGACATTTGTTTTTTTTTATAAGTTTTGCTCCAGGAGCTACAGCGGGGTAAAATGTATAAATAATATTGCTAGGTGAATTATCTAAGTAAGATCCTGTTATAATATTATTTTTTAAATGTATAGTATTAATATGATTTATATCTATATTTTTTTCAGATTTATGAGAACCAGCTTTATATAATTCACTTTTAAAACCTAAAAGATTTCTAATGGATTTTTCAATTCTAAAATCAACTTCAAAAATTTGTTGCAATATACATTACTGCTTTAAATGTTATTTTATCTGATGCGAAAAGTAAATTCATAGGATAATTAGAGTCCTCTAATTCTTTTTGCATTCAGTCATTGATATTAGTAACTTCATAGGTCCCTTCTTTTATAGTACGAATACATTCTGTGTGAGTTTTTTTTTTTACATTATTGTAAACAATATAAGTAAAATTATTGTTATTTAAAGTATTATTTTTAAGTAAATTATATGTTTCTAAATTTATTAATGCCATTTCATAATTTTTTTTTCCATCAAATGGAATAGTTGGTATAAACCTTCTATTCATTATCGATGTATTTGTTCCAATACATACATCCATTTATATATATATATATATATATATATATACAAGAAATTTTTTTATATCATTTTACTTCTCTTATATGAAATTGTATTATTAATCTTTCTTTACCAATATCTACATCATGACGATCGTCATCAACTATTTTAACTATCATTTTTGAAAGTGTTTTTATTGGTAAATAACTTAAAAATTGCGTTTGTTCAATAATACTCATACCTGAAGGACGAGTAATGGGTAGAAATGTATGCATTACAGTAGTTTTTTTACCATTTATATTTTTTCCATCTACAATATTATTTAATATATACAAGCATCTTGTTTTAGTTGTAATACTATAGTAAATTGTTTCTAATCTTATAAATGCTATTTCATATTTTTTTGTTTTATCAAGCTCAATATTAGGATCAATTTGAATTGTAGTGATATTTGATTTATCTTTATGTACTTCAATATCCATTCTTTGTATTTATAATAATTCTTATTTAAATTATTATAAATCTATATCTAATTATTTTGTAACTTCTTTAATTTCTTTTTCATAGACTACTGCATCTTCTAATTTTACTTGTATAGATTAAATCGTTAAACCAATAAAAACTCCTTCAGTTCTTAAATATCCGACAATATCTTTTTTTAATAAGATCATGCCCAGAAAGTTCAGGGCATGATTTTATTAAAAAAATTGTTACATTGTTTTATAACCAATTTTATTATTTGATAGAATGTCATATGAATTATCAGATAAACCTATAGAAGAAGTTATTAATTTAAAACAATCAACTACAATGATAAGAATGCTCAAATATTCAGATGACTTTCATAAATCAACAGGATCAATTCAACTATGGTTTAAAGATACAACATCTACTGCAGTAGCTACTGATAACTTAGGATTTGTAGCAAGACAAATTAAAATTATTCAGAAACCTGCTACAAAAGCCCCATTTTCATTTTGTATTTTTTTAAAGGATATTTTCGGATTCTGTGACGATTATGATAAAGTGATTTACGGAGTAAAGCATTAACTAGTTATCACAAGAAAAGGTAATAATGATGCTATTTTTAGAGCTGCTGAAATAGCTGCAGGAAAAGTAAATCTTACAAAAGTATCATTATGGATGCAGCATGTAACTTCATCAGATACGATGAGAAGTGGACTTTTTAACTATATTTATTTGAAAGTAAGACTCGATGTTGATTTTTGTAGTAGAATATGTGAGTATAATTCTGTTATACCAAATGCTATGGTATTTAATTATAAACTCAGTGGAAGAACTGAAAGACCTAGATACATCCTTTTTGCATTCCAAACTAATAAAAGGGGAAATCAAAAAGTTAACCCTGCAGTATTCGATAATTGTGACTTGAAAGCAATTTCATTAGCGCCTAATGGAGAACGGTACCCTACAAACGATTATAATTTAACATTTGCATTTATTTAGATTCAACTACTTTTAATGAGAGGTTTTATGGAACGAATCAACTGTATGCAAAAAGCAGCATACATGATGTAGAATTTAGAGAATTATATCCTATCTATGTTGTTGATGTAAGCAAACAAACAGAAAGATTATAAAGTTCACCAGTAGATATTTAAGATTATACAACATTTAATTCACCTGCTCCAGCAAATACTTTACTATTTTCTGTTATAATATCTGATAAGCAAGGAAAACTTGTATCAGATGAAGAAAAATTTTATTTTCAATATTAGTATACTCTATATAAGAACTGATAAAAAAAATGTTCAATAAAAAAATTTATTTAAAATGAATTAAATAAATTTCTAAACATAATAAAAAAGAAGGGAAAACAAAGTGTATGAAAATTATTCTGAATATAAAACAGAATATGAAAAAAAAAAAGTTTAAATTAAAAAAAGAATTGTAAAATTAAGTGAAAAAATGGTATTAGAAGGTGAAAATTTGAAAAAATTAGAATTTAAAGGAGAAAGATTAGTAGATATAATAGTAGAAGAAGGAATGATATAAAATTTAGCAAGATTACCAGATATATAAGAAGAAGTATTAAGAGAATTAGAAGAAGACAGAAAAGAATTAATATTAAAAGAAAAAAAAAATTAAAAAACTAGAATTAAAAATTAAAGAAAGAATAAAAGAAACAAGTTTACAATTAAAAATAGAAAAATTTAGATTAGAATTAATAACAAAGGAAAAAATATTAGTAGATTTACTAATAGAAACAGGATTAATAGAAAGATTAGATTTGATATCAAAACTAGTATTTGAAGAAGAAAGATTAAAATTAAAAAGATTTAAAAAAATAATAATAAAAATAATTACGATAACTAAAAGAAGAAGAAATAAAGATTAAGAATTAAAATTAGAAAAAAAAATGGTTTAATAAATTTTTTTTTAAAGAATTAAAGTCAGAATTAGAAGAATTAGAAGAAGACAAGTAAAAATATAAAAAATATATAAAAATATATAAGAAAAGATAAAATAATTTAAATTATTTGCATATTTCATTTTTATTATTTTATAATAAAAATGAAATATGCAAAGAAGTATTTAACAAATCTATTAAAAGAAAAAAATATTCAACAAACGTCTGATAACCTTATTACATTAGTTATGCTTGCTATGGATAATGGTTTAATTAATAAAGAGTCTGCATTATCAGATGCATATATTAAAAATAAAGTTGAAAAGCCAAAGATTCATCCAGAAATAGTAAGGGCTAAAAGAATTAAAAAAGAAAAAGTAGAAAAATCAGAAAGACCTGTTCGAAGGCCAAAATTTCATCCTATAAAAGATAAGAAAGAGATAGACCCAAAATTTAAAAGATTAAAAAAAATTAAAAATGAGCCAGTAACTATTAAACTCACAAGCACCAGGAGAAAAAAAAATATGCAAGTCTTTATATGAATTTATAAGAGAGACAAAACGTGGATATAGGTATATTGAATTACAAAATGGAAAAGTTGAAGATGGATTTAAAGTTATGATATTAAGTTCTAAGAAATTTTCAGGAGACTCAGTGTTAAAAGAAAATATGATTTAAAAAAATCTAACTATATAAAAATATGCAAAGCTCAAATGTTAATGTCAATTTATGCATAACAGCTATATTTGCAAAACACAAATACAAATACAACTGTAACAACGACTTCATCTAGAAACTGTAATTAAAGAAATTTTTATAATTAAAAATATTATTACAAGATTTTTATTTACTTACAAGAATTTTTAATAAAAAATAAAAAAACATTGAAAATAATATAAACAATTTTCTTTCCTATATAAAAATGAAAAATAAAACTCTCAGAGAATTGAAACATATCGCAAAAGAGCGAAATATCAAGTATTATTATAGAATGAGAAAAGAAGAACTTTTAGAAGTTTTATCTCAAAATGAACAAACATCATACATATTAGACGAACCCATTCCAGAACACATTACACAAAATACTTTAACACCAACTTAGTATGATCGAAATAGGTATATAAAAATTGTTAATGATAAAGTGAAAGAAATTGCTAATTTGATTATGTCATATGTTCCTAAACCTACTAAAAAGGCAACTAATAGAAGAATTAACGAATTAAAGTTTACAGTTTCTAATTTGTATAACAGATTTGAAATTAGAAGACCAATAGAATTCAAATTGACACGATCATCCATTAAAAACGTGACAAAACAATTTTCAGCTGAAGGTGAATCAGCTAAAAACAGTGCTAATAAAATACTGAATAGTAATAAAGGATCTTAGTTATGATGGTGAAAAAATATTGTCTGAAGAAACAAGATTTGTGTTATCTAGAAGTTTATAAATTCAAAAAGTCTTTTAGTTACTATGTGTTCAATAAAATGGATTTAGTTGTTTGTAAATCATCCCGACAAAAAATTTGTAAATGATCTCGACAAGAAAATGGCCCACATATGGCGATAGTTGCATTTTTTCTGATGAACTAATGAGTTTTCTGCAATTGGTGTAAAAAAAATATTTTTTTTACATTTTTGGAATCTGTTGTCCCATCCAATGTTATAGATACTTGCAAACTTGTTTTAGGACAAAATATAAATTGTGTGGGTAATATTTAAATAACCAATATGACTGATAAAGTTCAATATGGCTGGCAAAATTTTCTATTTTTAAGTGTTATCAATTTTTTTTGCTAATGATGAGCTGAATACTTGTTCTACGGTAAAATATACTTTTAAAATTTTCAATGTGGCCACCAAGAGAGTAAAAATTACAAGTTTTGTTTAAATGTTATTATAAAATGAATAGTACTAATAATACAAACATACTAAATATGGTATAAATGACGTAAACAGAAATTAAAGAAATGCATATTTTATGTAAACACATTCGTTTTTGTTAAAATTTTTTACGATCATACTGTACAAATATTTGTATATTATTATATTTCTTGTATACAAACACAATTACATTTCTTGTAAACAAACACAAATGTTTATTAATATCTATTCAAACATCCATGCATTGTAACTTTTGTGTGAAAAGTCTAACATGGCAATACATTAATTTATAATAAATGTTGATAAGGAGGTATAGTGATACCGTAAATATTAATTTCATGCACTCTTCCTTTGTAAGATGGATAAAATCTATAAGTTCTCGGTGACTATTGACAACTAGAATAATGTTATCATTACGTTTACCTTGCTCTGAATAGTTAACATAATGTGTAACATCTCTGACTACTCTCTCTTCTACATCATTGACCGCCGCAATGCTGTAAAGGGTATGACTTAATCTTTGATATGTGTGATGATGCCTGAGGCTGAAAATCCTGCAGACCTCATTGAGACTGAAACTAGAGAGTGGAACTAGAGACTGGAAAAAATCACGTTTCTACTATAAAGACTTTTTTCACTCACATTGAGACATATTAACAAGATCTTTTGTCAGATATCGCAGGTGAGGAGAGATTGACTTCTGCACTGCGGTAGTGATGGCTTCATAAATAGCTTTATCAATATAGAAAAAATATATTATTATATACACTATTACCTGAAAAAATAGAGTACAGTAAACCAATAGTACCAATAAATCAATAGTACAATAAACAAATGATAATTTTATGCAATAAAGTGATAGATAATTAATAACGCCAAACCTCAAAACCCTTAACAGCCTTTCATAATTGAAGGTCTAGACGGGTTGCTGCTACTTTAAGAGGAGCCTGCAGCCAATACCTGGCATAGTGAATTGTAATGAATGTTGCCATTTTGTTGACAGCCTTTCACAACTCTGCTCTTGTTAGATCTGGTAACTTAATAATGGATATGGCAAAAGTAGAAAGCCTTGACCATGAACCGTACATGTTGACAGGCTTTTGGTTTCTCCATCCAAAAGCTGTGTACAGGATTCCTATGAGGTTTCTAAATCTGGATTTATAGTTGTCATACATTTATAATGTTATGTTTGGAGACATAATATAAAAATAATGGTTAAATTTTAGAATTATGGATTATGCATAATTATAGTGACTTGTTTTATTTACTTTATGGTTTGTACCTGTCTATCTAGAAAATGTGTACACAGTTCACACTTTTTATAATCTTTTCTTGGGAAGGTTTTTCTGACACAGTCTTTTTCTAGGAAGAGTCTTGCATCCTTGGCCTTAGCCACAAAAAGACTGTCTGTTTGTTGTAAGGTGACCAGGTTGTGTAGCCAGGCCTTTGCCGTTGATGTAGATCATACTGGTCAATCTGTTCAAAACTTTGTTTGAAGTAAACAAACATACGATCATCTAAAATTTAAAAATTTAAGGCCTAAAATTTTACAACCACATATTTCTTGTTAAATATTAATAAAATGGTGGCCAGAAAGGCCGGCCAGAAAAATAGAGTGATGTACATACTAAAGATACCAGCTTTATTTGCATAATGAATATGTTGCTCTGCTACATGATGACGTCATTCCAGACTAAGAAATGGCCTGCCAAGGCCTTGCTGAAGATAATGTCTGCTCCACTTAGTCAACCGCTATTTTAAGCAGTTGTCTCTCAGCAGGTGGCAACAACCTTATTTTTTATATCCTATGTGTCACAGGTGACTATGAGAGCTTTGGCCTAAGAAATACCTGTTCCATTTTCCATCTTTGGCGCTGTGAGAAACTGCTTAGTTGGCTGGTCAAGAGGCAACTGGGCAACCATGCACAATTGTTCCTGTGTTTTGTTAGAGGCAAATTTGACTTGTTTAGCATCCCAAAGCAGTACAATTATACCAGGATTAACTTATTCTTTTATCTTTCTCACCTTTGATTCTTTGGCGACTTATGGTGGAGCGGCTAAATACAACATCATTTAGTTTATCAGAACCAGCTAATATCATTTGAGGGAATATCGAAAGTTTAGCATTGAGACTGAGCTGTAATCGGTACCAAATTTGATGTGATTTCTTAGAGGGTCTTGGATGATAGGTCTAGCTTCATTGACTCTTGTCGTTAATATTTCTTCTTCTTTTGGTACTGTGTGGGGTCATTGAGTTCTGAATCTGTATTTATAACTTTACATCCGGACATTAATTTGTTAGCCTCTGTGACTGACTGTGCATGCTGTTCCTTGTTTTGGTACCGAGCCCATTGTTCTTACGTTTTTGCTATTTAATCCTCTTTTCAGTTTAATTTACGTACGGCTGTTTGACTAATGGTTGTTAGAATATTGTCTTCCTGAAGAATTTTACGCCGCCCCTGCAGAAGTGCAAAATCCTCCCTCTATGAAGCTTCTCTTGTATAAGCTACAACAACAACTGGTGCAAAATAATAACAACTGGTGCGAGATCACAAAGGGAGTTAAGGTAGTGTTGGTCTTGTCAGTTGATGTTTTTCTTTCTGTATTGGCCAGTTAGTAAATGTTTATGTCCTTAAGGATGGTTTGAATACAATGTTTTGACTTTTGATTCGGAATGTTGGCTGACTGGCAGATAGGTAACGTTTCAATAAAAATATCCTTAGCATTATCCTGTTTGGGTGCCTAGTAGTCTTTCTTCCTTATATCTCTGTGTGCAATATTGCAAAGATACAGAGATATTTACAATATAACTTAAATATAACAGAGATATTTACAATATAACTTAAATTTATTTTATTGCATTAGCAAAAGTTAATGTATTTGATGGTAAGCAAGCTCAAGAGATTTGAGCTGTTTAAACAGCCTAACAGACAAAGAGTAAGTGTAAAGTGACACCAAAAATAATTTTAGAGAGTTTCAAAAATAATGTGTCAAAGGAACATTATCAAAACTCTTGAAAAAGTATTTTGATATCAATCAATGCTTATGGAGTAAAGTATATTAATATAAGTTCTTGGTAAAATAATATCTTGGTAGTAAAATAATATCTTGGTAGTAAAATTTAACATCATTAATATCATTTTAATATAATTTAATACCGTTTTAATATAATTTGATACCATTTTAATATAATTTAATACCATTTTAATATAATTTGATATCATTTCTTGGTGGTAAAATTTAATATCATTAAGTTATGTTATGTGATGTCATAACATTTAACTTTTTTTAAAGTGCTAAGTAAAGGAGTATATTTCAAAAATTAAAATTAAAATCACAATGTGAAAATATGACAATATAAATTTTGCTTTATTTTTAAATAAACATAATAAAACTGTTAGACTTTTTTCTGAAAACTTTTAGAAAAGCGTAAATAAAGTTTTACTGAAAAGACATAAATTGAATTGGTACTTTCTGTTTTTTCTGGTAAGGTTCTAAATAAATTGATTTACTAATTGCTAACATTTCTTGCATGTTCATGACTTGGTTTGTTTTTTACTAAATAACTAAGGTAAAAGTTAAAGTAATGCAACAAAGCATGAATAGACAGAGAATGTAATGTTTAAAAAGAGATTATTTGTTGTTTAGTTAAGTTAAAAGTTAAATTACACGGAGCGGGCGTGTTCCGTAAGCCCATCAACAGCTAGCCATGCTAGCTCGTGTGAAATTGCATGGAAGATGATGCGCTGTAGTAATTATTAAAGCTGATCGAATTTTGCTTTAAAGCGATTGACACTGGTAGCACTGACTACTACGTTAGGCAATGCGTTCCATGGGTGAGCGACGCGGTTGTTGAAGGAATTATAGCGAACAAGGCAGTTGTTGTCCATTTCACAATGAAAGCGCATGCAATGACCGTAGCTAGGTGGGATGTTAGGTGGATTTATATGCCAGCTAATTGAGTCGATACTGTTTTCGAATTTATATTTTTGAATAAGGTCGCCGAGTAAACGTCTATTTAATAGAGAGGTGAGACCGAGTTTGATGCATCTTGTCTCGTAATCGAAGCGCTTTATTTCGTGCGGTACTTTGGTACGCCGATGCTGAACACGTTCTATGACATTTATGTCTTTTTCAAGATGCGGGCACCAGGCAGTAACTGCAAACTTGAGATGTGGGCGTATATAAGTGGTGTAAAGTTTTTTCCATATTTTGGTATCTCTGCTTATAAACGTGTTTTTCAATGTCCCAAGGACTATGTTAGCCTTGGCAGCGGCTATTTCTGCTTGCCTCTTATATTTTAAGTTGTTGGAAATTTGAACGCCTAGACCTTATTCGGATGTAAAAGACTCGATTACTGTTCTAGTGATGCTACCGTTAGCGTCGTACTTAAATAAATGTGTGGGGAAACAATGTACTTACTGAAATGCATGACTTTGCATTTCTTGATGTTGAGTTCCATTAACCAGGTTCGAGTCCAGGTAACAACGCTATCTATATCGGATTGCAGACGAGCTTTGTCTTCAGTGGTTTTGACGACACTCAGGATTTTAGTATCGTCTGCATACATTTTACATAAGTTTTCGCTACTGATGTGTTCGGGTAAGTCATTAATAAATATAATGAACAGCGTAGGACCTAGCACTGAACCTTGCAGAACGCCACTGGTAACCTTTACCCAGGTGGATGACGTCTTACCTAATATGACACGCTGTGATCTATTTGAAAGGAAAGCTTTTATCCAGTTAAGAACGTTACCTTCGATTTCGTAGGATTCAAGTTTTTGAAGTAATTTTCTGTGAGGGACTTTATCGAAGACTTTGGCGAAGTCAAAAAAAAGAACATCTACTGGAAGCTTGCGAGAAACGTTGTAGGTCAGAAAGTCCATGGCCTCAAGCAGATTCGTGACGCAGGCTTTTTTATTGACGAAGCCGTGCTGGCAATCGGCAATAAGTTTATGAGCTACAAGGTGCTGCATGATCTTTTCTTTAACAATTTTTTCCATTATTTTGCATGGTACTGAGGTGATGGAGATAGGCCTATAGTTTTCTGGGTCGAGTCTGGAGCCTTTTTTGAACAGTGGCGTCACGTTTGCCGAGAGCCACGCTTTTGGGACTACATCTTGATCCATCGATTTCTGAAAAATGATGGCAAGCGGGGTAGCCGCCGCATCAGCACATGCTTTAAGCACAAATGGACTGATACCGTCACCTCCAGTTGATTTATTGGCGTTGAGAGCAGATAGGTGTTTGTGAACGGAATCATAGCTAAAGATGACGTAGGAGATTAAAGCGGTTGTACGTTTAACAAAGGGAGCTAGTTGTTGATCTGATGGTTCGATTGTGAATACTGACTGGAACTGGCTGTTAAGTATATTGGCTATGGATGCGTGGTCGCTACTTATTTCCCCAGCGGGTGAGCACATAGAAGTTATCTGGTTACTGACGGCGCGTTTGTTGTTTACATAAGCCTATAGACGCTTAGGGTTCCATTTGCCGCTGCTAATTTGTGTTCAAATGCTCTAATTGCAATGCAGGAAGCTTTTTTGACAAGGTTTTGAGTTTGGTTACACTCTTTGACAAGAAGAATGATTCGCCATTTGCTGTTGCGGTTGAGGTACCAAAGTTTTTTCTTACGTTTAATTAGTAAAAAAAGTTCGCTGGTTAGCCAAGGCTGCCTGTGTTTGGCCGGTTTGGAGGTGACACGCGGAATAAATTTGTCACATAATTTGATATAGTTTTCGCAGAAGATTTGATAACATTCGTCGGCATATCGGTCTTGAAATAAACTAACCCAATCGACTTGGGAGAGTTTCTCGTTTAGATTCGCGTAATTACCTTTCCTATATATAAATTTTGAGATGTTAAAACGGGGAGAGTTGCAGACGTTTTTGGTTAGCTGGTGTTGCCATGTCAAAGTGCAGTGACCTTGCGAGGCGCTACCAAGAGGAGGACCGATAGTAATATGGCTTAATCGTTCGGTTGTTTCGGTAATTACAAGGTCTAGTGTATTTTTGAACAGACCGTTGGCTTGGATGAAGGTGGGATTGATAGCGTGCTGGTGTAGATGTAGGTCAAAAATGATTTTGGCAAATTTAGTGACAAAACTAGTTTCAGCGCCGGTGGTATTGGTCGAGTCGTCGTGCCAAATGACGTCGGGAAAGTTGAAGTCACCGGTAATTATTAGACCATTAAACTTTTTGTTTTTTACGGCCGATTTCGCGTAGGAGATAGCTTTTACTATTTCGTTAAAGGCCAGAACATTATTGGTAGGTGGGCGATAGATGCAGCCGATTAGGAGAGATTCTTGTGGGAGTTTAAGTTCAAGCCAGATCTGTTATGAGAAATTGCATTGGAAACCGATGTGAAGTTGAGAGTAGTCAATTTTGTTGGCAATAATGCTGTTCTTGACATATATGGCTACTCCTCCTTCATGACTAGAGCAATCTTTCCTAAAGAGATTGTAGTTGGGAATAGCTGGTGCTGAGGATTCGTCAAACCATGTTTCAGTGATAAAAATGGTGTCATAATTATAGAGGGACGTTGCTAATTCAAGTTTGGTGAATTTATTAGGATTTAGAGATGTGGCGTTTGCATAGAAGCAGTTTAGTAACAATTTAGAAGCATTGCTTTGTGAAGTGGGAGAAGACAAATTATTAATTATATGGAAACGGCCATGAATTAAATGTTGCGACCTCTCATTGGTTGGTTTGGGCCGCCGCAAGCGCTCCTTTCCAGTTGATGAAAGGATATTTTTCCAAGCCATTGATGTTGACTTGTTTGCTAACGTCAATGCATTTGATCTGTCGCTGCGGATGACAAAACGAAAGGGTTGATCAAGTTTACCGTTTGCTTTAAGGTCATTGTTGAGCTTAAACCTTTCGTTGTTCAACTTGTTAAAAAGATCTTGCTCTGAAGGAGTTCTGTCTGGCCGTTTGAAAACACTTTTGTATGATTCATTGGTGGCAAGGTTTTTAGCGATTGCTAGAAGACGTTGCGAGTTTCATTGATTGCGAATTCGATAATAAGAGACGGTGAAGCTGGTTGAGTGGGGGCAGTGATAGTAAAAGAAGTAGATATGCTAGTGTTTGGCGGCGATTTGTTATTTTTGTTAGAAATAGCGGCAGGAATGCGTCCTACAACTTTGAAGGAAGCAGAAGTGTACATAATGTACGTGTTCTAATATATCCTTTACCGATTGATCGACGACGGAAGCATCGGTACTGGCTGCGTTAAGAATTCCGGTGATTATGGTTCTCTTAGATTTTGACTGTTGAAGCTTGGCGTTTATGTTCACAGGATTTAAGATGGCATTGTTTGTGGTTGATCCGGGTTTGGTAAGTTGCGAAACAAAAGATTTTAGGATTGGTTGAGAAACAGAAGGATAAACTGCCGGTGGTTGGCAGTTAGTAAGTTGAATTTGCAAGTTCGTGTTGGTTTTTTTCGGATCATGGCGTCACATCTTTTAGGTAAATAAGCAGCCTCGCCTTTTCCAGGACCCGGCCAATTTTCAAGCAGGTCTATTGGGTTTAAAGAAGGTGAAATGGACGATGTTTTATACAATTCGTTGGTGGACATTTTGGAATGTTGAGGATCTAATTAGATGACTGAATATTGGATTTGAGGTTTATGCTTCGGATAAGTGTTGTGGTTGGATAACAAATTTGGTTATTAAGTTGATGGATAATTGAAAGGATATTTTATATATAATTTTTGTATATATATAAATAATACTTATATGTATTTATATATCACAACAGTTTTTCCGCACATATTATCATACATATTATTAATGTTTGTCACAATCACACACACACACAAATTATTTTTATGTTCAAAAATTAATCCGAAAACAACAAACAGATTAAGAATCAGGTGCAAAGTTGAAAAACCATGGCCTACTTTATAGAAGGCCTCGACACCGTGCGGGAATTTTTTTGACTGAAGGCCGATTTAAAACTGTTACAAACGCATTTTTTGGTTGGAAAAGGAGTAAAATATTAGTTAAGTTTTTTCAGAAAAATTTACAGCTATTCTTCAAGTAAATTTAAATTAAATTATTTAGAATGCCTTTAAAATGTTGTGTTCCAAACTGTTCCTCAAATTATAAGTCTTCTGCTTGTAATGTATTTGTGTATAAATTCCCTCGTGAAGTATGTGAAAAAACTAAATGGTTTATGAGCATCCCTCGTTTAAATTGGACCGTAACAAAATACATCGTTTTTTGTAAATTGCATTGGCCAGATGATGCAGAGTTTAAATTATGTCGTGATAAATTGAGACCGATTCATCCTCCATCAGTGTTTCCAAATATATCTAAAAGTTGTCTATCCTCTCCAACACCTAAAACGAGAAAGACTTTATCTTCTTCTTAAGATATATTAGAAGAATATAAAATTATTGATAATTTAAATTTTGAAGAAATCGAAAAACACTTATCAACTTATAATGATTTTATTTCATACAAGCAAAATAATTCAATTTTCATCCAATCTAAAATATTTAATTGTGGTGTTCCACTATTTTTGCTTATAATTAATCAAAGTTTGTTGTTCGAAGCATTTCATTTTGGTTCAAAATGTACTATTAAATCTCTGGCAAATAACAGAATCACTTCCCTTTGTACAAAGTCATCTTTAAATGAAGCCCTTACATATCTGAAAGTTGAAGATAAGGATCATAAAACTCAAGTAATGTTTGAGCATTTAAATGTAATGGGATATCATACTGTTGGCTGTGCTGTGTATTCTCCAGATATAATAACCAGAGCTTTGAATATTTTGCAACAAGTCGTTCAACTTACCATCGATTATGTTATGATTATCAGTTGCCACGTATTCGAACTTTGACACGCATAGCTTCAAAAATAAACTCTCAAGATGATTTAACTTTTTTAAGTTCTTTGTTATCGAACCTTGATGAAAAAAAAAGAAATTGTGTTTTATTGATAGATGAAGTTTATGTAAAAGCAGCATTATTATATCAAAGTAGAAGTATTTTTGGAAAAGCTGTTAATAATCCAGAGAAATTAGCTACTACTGTACTTTCATTCACGGTAAAAAAACCTTTATGGTGGACCTGAATTTCTAGCAAGAGTTTTACCAGCCAGCAATCTGACATCAGATTTCCAACAAGAACAGTGCAAATTAATTGTAGACACCATAGAAAGTTCTATGAGTAATGGTAAAGTTATTGCAATTATTACAGATGGAAATAAAGTTAATTAAAGCTTTTTTTCTCTAAACTCAAAACCGTAGACGGAAAACCTTGGTTATGTCAAAATGGCCATCTTTTAAAGCGTACAAGAAACAACCGGCTGACAGAAAAACCAGGTCAGTTACAGTTTACTCAAAATGAGATAACTTACATTGCAAATTGGAGAGATTTAGTTAACTTATATACACTTAAAAAAAACCAATTAATAAAGTTATCCAGGGTACTATAATTTTTTTGGAGTTGATTATAGAATTTTGGAAAATAGTGAATGTTAAATGCCCAGGTGCCAATGCTAGATTTAGAGATGAGTCACGTAATGTAATCAGATCTTCAGATGACATTAATTTAAAAAAGTTACTTGTTATTGCAACAATGGCAGAATATATGAAACCAACATCTGGTAAACGAATTCGCCAGCTTACGAGAGATACAAGCAATGCACTTTCACACACTTGTCGTGGACTAATTGATTTGTCATGTCATCTTTTATCAAGTGGAAATGAGTATGTTATTCGGAAAACTACCGCAAGGTTCTGGTGGTACGTACTTTATAACCGCTAAATCAGTTATCGAAAAATTACGTATTCAACATGCTAAGCTGGTGCTACAGCTGAATATCGAAGTAGAAGGATATGATGGCCATGACTGTCTTTTATGTCTTAAAAATTTAGATGATATGGAAATTGATATAATTTACAATTTACCAGATCTAGAAGATAGTATAAATATAGAAATTTTTTATGCTATTGTCTATATTGCTGGTTATGTTCAAAAGTGTTCTACTGAAGAAATTGGTGAAGATACAACTACATATTATGAAAAATATATGCAACTTATTTGAATACTTTAAATAGGGGAGGATTAACTATTCCATCTGATACTCTATCTCAGTGGTCTTTATTTTGTTACATATTTTTTTCTTTATTAGATAAAAAAGTTTGCAGAACATTTCTGATACGACAGTTTGCTTTTATTGCAGAGTTGTATAGTTTTTCTATTGCAAAGAAACAATGCGAAACACTAGCAAACATTTTTTTAAAGAACTTTGCATTACTTCACACTCCCAAAAGTAATAAAGATGCAAAACTAAAAGAAATCAAGCTTATGTAATTTTTTTTTGGGAAGATTTAGTACAAAAAAAATTAGGGTTAAGGTATTGGTGTATTTTTCTGATTATTTATCATTTCTTGTATATTCAAAAATTTGATTTAAATGTTTCTATTCAACTTTACAAACTATTTTAGCTTATAAAATAGTTGTCAAATTAACGTCAAGAAACTCATTTTTTAAAAATGCATCCAAATTGTTTTCAAATAGAATAATTAGTTATTAAATAATTAGTGTTAGCAAAGCTGTGCAGCATTTTTCTTTTTTAATAAACCGCCATTTTATTTTTAAATCGGCCTTTAGTCAAAAAAATTCCCGCACGGTGTCGAGGCCTTCTATAAAGTAGGCCATGTGAAAAACTTTTAAAATAAAATAAAAATGAAATAATTAAAATAGATTTTCAAGAAACAAGTTAAAAACTTGTTACTTTAATAATATAAGCGCAAATCAAATCTTCGATTAATAAAGTTTATTTATAATACAGTCATATATTTATATACAAATATAGATACGAGCAATAAAAATAAAATAAAAATAAAAACACTATATATTTAGTTACTGTATAGTTAGTTCGAAGCGATTGACTTTAGTCGATATAATATATTATAATATAGTATAAGGTAATGAATATTAATGTGTATTTAAAAAAAGAAAAATAGTAAGAAAGAAAGAAAAAGTTAAGAGAAAAAAAACAAATTAAGAAAAAAAAAAAGCTCAAAAACATACGACAAAATAAAAAGCGTCTTATCTATTCAAAACCTCTTTTTGAACGAGTGAAATGTGAACGAGTGAAATTTTTGAAATGTGCACGTATGGTTACACAAATTCTCTCAGTTGATTCAATATAAATGCCGTTTTTTATAAATATAAAAAAAAGTGAAGTATGAAACGCAATTTGCGTTTCTAATGCAATTTTTCTGAGTAAACCATGCTAGAGATCGTCCATAAATTACCCAGTTTAAAAAGATGTTACAGAAATTGGTTTGTCTTTAAATATTATTAGCAAGGTTTTATTAACAATCATCATTACCAAGGTTTTGGAACTGCTGTATCTGTATGGCCTTATATTTTTGTGACTTACAAAACTTATTTGTGTACTAACCTTTTCTAAAATTATTTAAGGTTTACTACCTAAAATATTACCAAAAATTCTCTTTTATGGAAGAGAATTTTTCTGACTCAACCACAGAATTACTTTTTTTGGGGATTTTAGCACATACAAACTGTTTGGTAATAATTTAGGTAGTAAACCTTAAATAATTTTTAGAAAAGGTTAGTACACAAATAAGTTTTGTAAGTCACAAAAAAATAAGACCATACAGAAAGTCACAAAGTGTAAGTCACAAAAAAATAAGGCCATACAAAAAAAAAAAAAAGAGGAATATAAACAACATTAGCTCTATCATCATTTGTAAAATGAATGGTATCACTCAAGATATGTCTGGAGTGATACCATTCATTTTACAAATGATGATAGAGCTAATGTTGTTTATATTCTTCTTTTTTTTTTTTTTGTTGACTTGCTTTGTTATTGTCAATTTAGATTGTTTAAATGTGAATAAGTTTGATTTGTTGATTTACAATAGTCGTATAAGATAATTTGCAAATTGGAACTCATAGATCGAATGCTTAATAGAAGGTTTGGTTTACCTCAGAAACAATGAAGATTTCTAAAGTAAACCAAACCTATTACCTAGTACCTCATTTTTCTTTAGATTAGAAAACTTGATGTTCTACTTAGTTGCTAAATTCAATAGAAATTAAAATTTTTTTCATCTTCCCAAACCATTCAATAAAGTATCAGATTTGTTTAAGTTTAATTCAAGATTAAGGAATCATTAAAAGCTTTTGTAGTAAAGTAATGCAAAATAGTAAGAGTCAATGCTAAAGGGCATTGTAAAGTACATAAGCAGTAAAACCATTGATTTCGAATCCTCTACCCCTTGTAAGCAAATCCCTTCCCGCCTCCCCTACTTCCTTTTGCGTACGTACGCATTATTTATTATGCAAACAACCTCTACTCTAACAAATAAATTTTTAAATAAAACAAAATTGTAAGTCAATTTTACGTATCCATGTTACATAACATATTATTGATGTTTTTTATTCCTTGAAGTTCTTTTTTTTTTTTTTTAATTCAAGTAAGGATAAATTAAGAACAAGAAATACTTAAACCGCTTACGTACTCGCTGTCTTTAGCACCCCCTCTTCCATATTTGCATCAATACATTTTTTTGTATATCCCTTTCCCATACCTGCTTACGTACTTTATGAAAAATCTTTAAGTTAAATATTACTATGTATTGTTTAGGCCAATGTTTATTAGTTTTAAACACAGTAATTTAATCAAGTCAACATAGAGTTTTTTAAAGGCATTAATTTAAATAACTTTTAATAAAAACTGATACCCTACACCATGTTACTTAATACACCATGTTATTTGATACACCATGTTATTTGATAGCTTCTTCCATATTCCCTAACCCTAACCCTGACGGTACCCTTTCCTAACCCTAACCCTGATAGTTCCCTAACCCTAACCCTGACGATATTAAAAATAAGAGAAATATTCTATAATAAAAATATTTTAATTTGTCTTTAAATCAAACTTTTTTAAGGAATTTTGTTATTTAATTTTTATTTAAATTTACCCCTCCAAGGCCATGAACACCACTACAGACGAGGAGGCTACTTCAGTTGTGGTTACAATCTTCACTAACTCCGATACACGATCATTGACGATCAAGCCCCCTTGTGCGGAGAAAGGCAGGGGCATGATGAATTTTTTCCGTAAGCTTTTCCAAAATATCTCTATTGTTACTTTGAAATAATGCTTTCAGGAAGTAACTTCTTTTAACTACTTCAGGAAAGGTAAGGTACAAGATCATTTCTATCACCCTGCTACTGGTACCATGAAATCCAGTTTTACCTTCCCCATGCCCTGTTGCCTTCTAAGGCTTGTTATTTTAAGACTAAGAGAAAATTCCTACTTAAAAATTCCCCGCCTTGGGGCTCTTGATTGAGTAAAAGCTAAAGATAATGTCTAGTTAAAAATACTCATCTTGAGTGTTGCAGATATTGTGTCATAACAAACTGACCATATACTATATTATGTAATTTCAAATTGACATTGCACCTTCCCAATTCCTCTCTTCTAATATTGTTGTTATTAGTGACTTAATTATTTATTACACAGAACGACTTGCCACTAACACCACTGATTCTGCTGGCACTAAAGCCCATAACTTTTGTATTTCACTTTTTTTTTAATAAGATAGTCAACTTTGTGACTCGTTTTCCAGACAACCCTAAACATCTTCACTTCTTGATTTGTATCTTGTCCCTGACTCTAGCTTGGGTTTAATTTCTACTTTTTCTCTTTTAGGACTATGCAATTATCTCTATAAATCTTATATCTCGTATTTCCAGATACTGGTATTTTCCTCATGAAACAAAGTTCTCGGCAAAATTCAAAAGCCGTTAAAATACAATACCTTTTACTTTGAACACAAATAAATTTGTCTTCGTGATTCAGCGTTGCTCTGGGCTTCCCCGAACGATGACGACTCTGATTGCAGCCAAATTCGCAAATTTTTTTAAAACGCTCTTATGACTACATTTTGATAAAGATTGGTTTTTGAAGCAATTCTCTGTGTTGAATAATCTTTCTTGTGTAATGTCACTCGTTTTTCTACACTCAGCTCTGCTTTTTTTACCCATTTTTCTTCAATCAAAACATAAAAACTTTTCTTTAATTTTCAGTTCTTTAAATTATATCAACATGCATAACAATTATTCTCTAAACGTTGGAATATTTTATACAAACAATATTTCGGTTACTTCCTGTATAAAGGTACTTTAAAACACGATAGTAAAATTAAAGTTAATCTAGTTAATATTGCAGAAAAATTTCTAATTGTTACATTAATATATACCCAATTATAACAGTAAAATATATTTAATGTATTCATTGTAATAATGAGGATAAACATATATTCTATGTTTACAAATAGGTGTGTAAATCTTTTTATAATCAAAATATCAAAATAAATTCTTTTAAGTTTAAGATAAGCAAAAGGTTAAAAGTAATAAGTTTAAGAAAAGCAAAAGCTCGACCATAGTTTTTATTTGATAATACTAACATTTGATATTTGTTGAACCTCAAATCTTTTTTTGCCTGTCAAATTGCCTAATTCAAAATTAAAATAAAAAACATTTGAATAGTTCATTACTTTATTTTTAACAATAAAAGCCTATTTTTTAATAGCAGACCTATTTTTAAATAACATACAAATAAAAAAGCAAGACTATCTAAGTTTATCTAAAAATAATTTTTAATACGTATGTTCTTGTTTGCAAGAACATGCGTGTACAATTGTTTACGGAAAAAAAGAGGAGAGCATACTAAACAATTAATGAGAAATATGAAAATGATGAATGTATACGAAATCATTTTTTAGCAGCACCAAATTTTAATGTCTAATAACATTAATAACCTAACTCCAGCTAATTTTATTTGTAAATTTGAGAAAAATGTAAATAAAAAGTATTTCTTAAAAACAAATCTATCAAAATTCCTTCAAACTACACTTAGCTTAGAAGTTATAACTTAAAAACTAAGAACAAATGTACCGTTTCGCATGAAGTTTTGTTTTTTATACTTAACAAGTTTTGTTTTTTATACTTAACAAAAGCTGTTAAATATACGGTTTTTAATGAAACCGACTTGATTGATTTTATTCCATGTAACTACAGAGGGAAGCAGATCAATATGCTTTTACTTACAAAAAGTCAATTTATTGGAAAAAATTTAAAATAAATAAAAAACTGGACGCCTCTGTAGAAATATGGTCCGATCAATAAATCTTCATGGACACAACACGGTTAACACGGTTTCTTATAATGCCTACCTAGCTGTCCTAGGAACGCCACTTATACTGAAAATTGGCGTACACATTAAGGTATCCTGTGATGCAAATTTTGAAATCATTTAATTTTCTCCGCAAAAATAATTTAATTTGAATGCTCAAATTAAGTCAAATTTTGACTTAGTGTGCCAATAAAAACAATTATAGAAGTTGAACCACTCAATATAATTTGATAAAAATTAGTGCAAATGTAGCCAATAGTCACACCAAACTCTGGACAAAATTTCAGTCTGATTGGATGACTGGTGTAGGATTTATTGCAGTTTTAGTTGAAGTTTTGTCAGTTTTTTGCTACTTACACCTCAAAGCGTTACCGATTACTTTGAAATTTGGTCATATTTTTAAAATAACGGTTACATAAGTGTTCTACTATGTAATACCAACAATTCTTGTTATGATTATTTTATCGGTACGCGTACAGTTTTCATTTTATAGACCAAATTAGTGATTTTCTACTTAAAGCGTTATTTAAATAGTCTTATGCTAATAGTGTATAGTGTAATAGTGTCGACACGTCCTTCAAAGTGGAGGGGGTCAACCCCTCAATTTCTAAAATAAAATCCAGAATTTCTAAAACAATTGCATTTATTTCTAAAACAAAAGGTCCTCGCAAAAAAAAAGTAGAGAAAAACATGACCCCCTAGCCTCCCTGGCGTTGACGGCCAAGTATGCTCCGCTTGAATATACGAACATTTCCTAACGTGATTATACGTGCTGCCAAAAAAAAAAAGCTAAAAAAAAGTGCAAAACCTGGTCAAAGGACTACCAGTTAGTAAAACAAAAAAAAAGTCTCTTAAAACATTTTGTATTGACCTCTTTAATTACATTTACTTTTGAAATGACGTGAAAACTACTTAAACCCTATTTTTTACATTGTATTGCCATCAATTATCTAATTACATTTTAAGATATGTTTTTTTGATTTTCTCCACCAAAAGATTGTTAATAAATAGCTCAATGTACTCTTTTAATACAAATACGCTATAATAATACTTTTAAAGATGGTGAAAATATTCATTATACGCCGTAAAACATGAATTTAAGCAGCCTAATTTCTAATAACTCAAATGATGTTCTTTAAAGATGCTTACTGTTTAGATCAATTATGCAGCGCAAAAATCTTTCTTGGTACTCTGGATGATTATTATTTCGCTTATACCTCGACCAATGTTGATAAAAATCTTGATGAGAAGCTTCGACAGTTTGTTCACAATAGGGCCCCAAGGGGGGTGCATTGTGACTGGTGAAATCCTTGATGTGGTAGAAGACGGCGTGAATTTTGGGTGTTACGCTTGCACCAGTTATCATGGTATCACCAGGTAACACTTTTTGAAATTTTCATTTTTTTCAGCGAAATTCAGCTAAAGGATGTATCCAAAGCAAGCCTTGACAACTAAATTGAACCTTTTGAATGCTTCAATTATGTACACAATATTGGGAACAATGTTTTTCTTAGCCAGTTGCTGCAGCATATCCACGTTTTTAAGAAACTTCCTGCATTCATTTCCCTCAAACTAGCCCCCGTGATACGGACTCAGACGAATGTGGAGGGCGGCAGGCCACCAGAAATTTTGAGGTACTGAATAACATGATTCACAAGACTTGATCATTGCAATGAGCAACAACATGAACGGTACAAGAATCTGTTTTTTCGTCTGTGATTATTAAGTTGATGCAGGTGAAGAAATTGCTTAATTGTTGACCTAGTCTTAAAAAATTTACGTCGAAAATTCGCTCTACCATCTTGCTGCCTGATGTTTTGTTTATAGTTGTAACAAGTTTCTTTAATCTGTTGTTTGAAAGGCCCGTATTTAGTTGCACATTTACAAGGGCTACAGTGGTCAATTTCGGAGCACTTGATGGTGTCTGCGCACTACTTTGACCTAAAACCAAAACATACATATTTTATTGTTACAATAAACGTTGTTTAGTAAGTTTGTGTAAAACTTTCAAATTATTTGTTTTTAAAGAAATTTGAAATGAGACATTTGCTGCCACGCACCTTTAATTTTTCTTAATAATGGTTTGCTCTATAATTGATTCTTTTTCTTGCAGTTTTGAACAGCCAATTCGGCATATTAGGAGACAACACATTGTGCCTCTTGTTTCAGGTCTCACTTGTATTGACTTAAAATCAAACAAAAGAGGAAGTGCAACTTTTTTTCCCTTTTGTTTCCTGCGCAAAGTAATTCTACACTATTCGCAGAATCTTTTTGGTACCCGAATATCGCTCATATTGATCTTGGTCTCGTACAGTTGGCATATTCGATCTGCTTGAAAAGTAGTTAGCTGCCTTAAACATTTTTTCGGACAGAGCAAACACACAAACTTTCGATTTTCATCATGATTCTTTGCTTGATTTGGCATCATGGCAATTCACTAAATTTGACTTCACTAAATCAAACTCTGCCATTTACAAAACTTGACCTAAGTTTACATTTGATAACAATCCACTTAACATAGTAACACATATTATTAATTAAAAACAATAAAATAAAGGAAATATTTACTTGATTTAATTGAGGTAATATTAAATTACGAGGAAGGAATTCTTGAATAGTTCTTTCCTTACCAGGAAACAATTGTTTAAATTATTTACTTGTAAGGAAACTACATTATTGTAAATTTTCCCACTTATTAAACTAATGATACTTGTCACACGGGTTGTTTGATTTCAAAACAACCCTTCAATCTAATTAGTTAATCAGTTAGAGTAATTTTCCTCCGACTGGCCCTCCAAACTTTGTATTGGTCAAATATCTTAGCTGACTTATCTATATTTTTTAAGTCAATTATCTTTATCAATATAAAAAATGTTTGGTTTTTTCACAGTTGTTTTGTTTTCAGATGATTAAATATTTGTTTTTCTATGTAGGTATCCCTAGAAATACTTTTTAACCATTTTTGTAAAATTTTTTTGCTTTCTGGCAGTAGTTTATACCTTAGAAAATGTTGGTATATACAAGCAAAGCATACATGGCCGTCAAGGTAGCCATGGCATGCCCAGATATATCAATTATAAATAAAGAGAAGGCTCCTTGTAATCATTAAAAAAAACAGTTAAAAATTTATTGACAATATATTGTCAATAAATTTTTAACTGTTTTTTTTAATGATTTATTAATGGTTATAATCATTATCACAAATCACATTTTCTAGCTTTTTATTTTTTGTGTGTATATATTTATACTCGTGTATGTGTATATTTGTACTTATTTATGTGTGTATGTGTGTATATGTATATGTATATATATATATATATATATATATATATATATATATATATATATATATAAATATATATATATATATATATATATATATATATATATATATATATATATATATATATATATATATATATATATATTTAAGTTTTTGAAAGAGATTTTGAAAGAGATTTTGAAAGAATATTTTTAAGTTTTTGAATATTTAATAAAATAATATATATCAAAATAAATTAAAATGAGCAAAGCTGAAGTTGTTTCAATGGTAATGACGAGAGAGCTTCTAAACCTACAAAAAGAGACAATCTTGTCATTCTTTACAGAAACAGTTAACAAGGTAAATTTAAAATTTGAATCCTTTCAAAAAAACATTCAAGACGTATAAAAGAATCTTGATGATATCAAATGATATCCTAACATTTGTTGATATCCTAACATTTGTTGGTGATGCCTGCGACGATAAGGTTAAAAGTGTAAATGAAAAAATTGATATAGTTAAAGAAGAGTTATCAAGCGTAAAGATAATACAGGGGAAAATTTCGACTGACAGCAACGACCTAAAATTAAAATCTGTTGACATAGAAGATCGAAATCGAAGAAACAACTTGCGTATTGATGGTTTATCTGAGAGTAGCGATGAAAAAACTAAAGAAAAAGTAAATAAACTCTTTGCTGAAAATCTGAACATCAAAAGAGAAGTCAAATTTGAACGAGCACACAGAGTTGGAGTTTTGAACAATAATCGTGAACGAACAATTGTTTTGAAACTGCACAACTACGAGGACCGTATTTTGATCCTTATGAATTTAAGGGAAAAAAAAACAAATTCATTTTCGATATTACAAATAAATATTAGGAGCATAAACCAAAACTTTGACAAGTTTAAAGAATTCTTAAATATTATTAATTACACGTTTGACGTCATATCTCTTTTAGAGACCTGGCATGAAAATACACTTGATTCTAATTTTATTTACGAATTGCCTAATTATAAATTAATTAATCAACCGCGAGAAAGTAATAAAAACGGAGGAGGAGTTGGTGTTTATGTTTTAAACAAATATTCATTTAAAATAAAAAATAAACTATGCTCGTCAAATCTTAATTATGAAAGTCTATTTATTGAAATAATAAATGACAAAGATAAAAACATTTTAGTTGGGTGCGTATATCGTCCAATGAGTGGAAAAATTAAATTGTTTGAAGAATTCATAAAAAATACATAAAGAAAAAAAATTAAGAAAGAAAAAAAAAATTGTATATTGCCGGCGACATAAATTTGAACGCTCTGACATAAAAATAATTCAAAAACAAAATCTTTTTTTGACATGCTTTTTAAATATAATATCTTAACAGTTATAAATAAACCAACTAGGGTAACTAAAAGTTCGGCAACTGCAATCGATAATATCTTTGTTAACAATTATATAGAAACGCCATTTGAGACATTTTTGAGGTATTTTTAAAACATTGAGGTATTTTTAAAACTGATATTAGTGATCACTTCCCAATATACGTTAAAATAAATCCTTTCAAAGCCCCATCCAACGGGGATTCCAAAGTTATAACTCTAAAAAAACGCAACCTATCAGAAGTTAATAAGAATAATCTTTCCGATAAACTAAATCAAGAGACGTGGAATCAAGTTTTTAATTGTGATAATACATTTAATATTTTTTTAAACACATTTCTTGACATTTTTAACCAAAACGTGCCCGTATGAATTCAAAATAACTAAAAAAAAAACAATATTGAATCCTTGGATGGATAAAACTCTTATAAATGTTCAAGAAATAAACAAAAACTTTACAATAAATTTTTAAAAAAACAGAACTGAAGTTAATGAAAAAAGTTACAAAAAATATAAACGCTTTTACGAAAATCTTCTCAAGAAAGCTAAAATACGTATTATAGTAAAGAAATTACAAAAATCAAATTCGATGGGAAAAAAACATGGGATTTAATTAACGATGTAATGGGAAGAAAGAAAATAAATACGGCTATACTACCTCAAGGAATAAATATCAATAAAACTGATATCTATTGTCCATTACAAATCTCGAATGAGTTAAATAAATCTTTTACAAAATTTGGCCCTAACCTAGCTAAAAAAATCATATCTACACCAAATTCTTTTCAAAAATATCTTAAATCTTTAAATGGCGCGATGCTGCAAGATCGCGAATTTTCTCATGAAGAGTATGAAAGTGCTTTTTCTTTTTTAAAAAAGAATAAATCCCCTGGTTTCGATGATGTTTCTAGTAATATAGTTATTTCAAACAAAAATACATCTCAAAACCTTTGTTCCATATTATAAAACTTTCAATAAAAGAAGGAATTTTTCCTGAAGCATTAAAGTTGGCAAAAGTATGTCCAATTTACAAAAATAATGATCAATCTGAAATCTCTTATTATAGACCTGTATCAGTACTTTCTGTATTTTCAAAAATATTTGAACGTGTAATTTATAATAGAATCTATAACCATTTTAATGAAAATAATTTATTTTACGCAAAACAGTTTGGTTTTAGGAACACGCAATAATTGAAATAGTAGACAAAATTACTAAAGGATTTGAAAATAATAGCTTCACTTTAGGATTATTTATTGACCTATTAAAAGCATTTGATACGGTTGATCACCTAATTCTTTTGGAAAAAAATAAAACACTATGGAGTGATAAATAAAACCTATAATTGGTTAAAAAGCTACATCACTGAGAGAAAACAATATGTTATTAGTAAGGAATCAGGTCAACTTAATATTTTGTGTGGAGTTCCGCAAGGGTCAATTCTTGGTCCATTGCTTTTCTTGATTTATGTAAATGATTTTAATAATGCATCAGCTAAGCTTAACTCAATAATGTTTGCTGACGACACAAATCTCTTCCTTTCAAACTGTGACATTAATCAACTGTATTCTGACATGAACTCTGAACTAATGAATGTAGATGAATGGTTTCAGGCAAATAAACTTTCACTCAATGTAGATAAAACAAAAATACTTTATTTCATAAAAAATCACAAGATAAAAAGCTTCCTTTAAAATTACCTGATTTGATTTTAAATGATGCACTAATTAGTAAAAATGATTCAATAAAATTCTTGGGAATTCTTATTGATAAAAATTTATCATGGCTTCCCCATATTAATTATATTCAATCAAAAATTAGTAAAGCAATCGGTCTAATGTACCGTATTTGTCCATATGTAACATTAGAAAGTCTGAAATTAGTATATTTTGGCTTAATACATTGTTTCATATACTATGCCAATATCACATGGGCTAGTACTCAACCAACAAAACTTAAAAAAATATTTTCTTTACAAAAACATGCATGCAGACTTATATATATAAAAAAAATATATGAACATGCAAAACCATTAATGGAAGACATGAAAATGATGATCATATATGAAATCAACATTTACCAACACCTAATTTTTATGTATAAATGTAACAACCGCTTGATTCCAAAAAACTTTAATGATAAATTTACAATAAATGTAAAGAAAAATATTCTCTTAGAATAAACCAATGGAATACTTATAAATTACCAAGAATTAATAGTAAGATTCTGAATATGGAATATCATACCGTGGACCAAAACTATGGAACACTTTTCAAAAAACAAAAAATTTAAATACTATAAAATCATTAAATTCCTATAAGTTTATAATAAAAAATGAAATTTTTAAATTAGAAAAATATTTTTCTTGATTTTTCAAAATGAAAAACGAGTTCCATTACCGATAAAATAATTATATTAAAAATTGTTGGTATTACCCCAGCAAACACATGTTATTTCAACGTTTTTGCAACGTTGAGAAATGTTTGATATATGGTTGAAAAATAACGATCTAAATTTCAACGTTACTTCAACGTAAATTTAACGTTAAAAAAAAAACGTTGAAAATTCAACATTGATTCATCGCTGATTTTCAACTAAAAACAAACGTTGAATTGAATGAGCAAAATTAAGGTACTAGGTAAAATGCGAACTGCGAACCGCGAACTGCGAACCGGTAAAATGCGAACTTTTTTGCGAACCATTGTCCTATTGGTTGTTAATGATGTAATGTTTTATTTCCGTTAAATAATTCATTTAACGGTATATTTTAAGGACTTTTAAGCGAAAAAATTAATTAAAAATAAATAAAAGGAAATTAAGTGAAACTTAAAAAAATACAATATAATAATTTTTTTTTTAAATTATTTGATAGACTGCCCGCCCAAACCAAACCCTCAGTCGATTTAGCAGCACTCCGTTGCGAGTCAGGCTATAAGATAGTCGATGTAGCAGCATTCCGTTACGAGTCAGGCTATAAGATAGTCGATGTAGCAACGCTCTACGCATGTTTTACAGTTAAAAAATAAAAAATTTACTTTAAATAAAGCCTTAAAATAGATAATTAAGAATTGGAGAGTTTTTTTATTATTATTTTTATCATAACAATAATGGTCTCTAAAATATAATGTTTTGGTTCGCAAAAAAGTTCGCATTTTACCGGTTCGCAGTTCGCGGTTCGCAGTTCGCATTTTACCGACAACCCAAAATTAACGTTGAAATAACGTTGAAATTTAGATACGATAGTTCGCCGACGCAAATGTACTAATATTTCGGAATTAAAGTAAAATCTAATATTTCACATAGATTTGTGCTTGGAAAGTTTTTTAAATACTTTTAATAAAAGCATTAATGTAATATAAGTGAAAAAATTTAAAAGATTTTTTTGCTATAAAAATATGTATAATTTTACAAAAACTTATATGAATTTGCAATAAACTCAAATTTTGCATATTTTATATAAAAATGCAAAACTTGTGTATACTGCAAATTCATGTGTAATCAAAGTCTTATTATAATTATCAAACTGTAGTGTTGACCAGTATGTTTTGGTTTGTATAGTCAAAATGAAATTCCGTCAAATTGAATAAAGAATGGTTTTGTCCGTTGTCCGAATCGAAATGTGAAGTTTGCAGTAAAAAATTGCAATAAAGCCCGTTCTCCATTCAGAACTTTTTGCGCTTTGGAGAAGCGGGAAAGTTCTTTGAGCATGCACAAACAGTTTTTTTAAACCCGTTCTCCAATCAGAACTTTTTGCGCATGCTTAAAGAACTTTTCCGCTCCTCCAAAGCGCAAAAAGTTCTGAATGGAGAACGGGCTTAAACGACCGTGAGTTAGGTATGTTACAAAAAAAATCAAAAAAGCATGATATTAAATTCAAAGACATTATTAGAAGCACCTTTTAGTAACTAAAAAAAATTACCTCATTTTAATTTTTCGATGTCATTTAAGGAAGTTAATCCCTATAAAAGTTTTAAACATAAAATTTTTATAGGGATTTTTTCAAAAAGTTGTGACCGTTAATTTGCAATTAACAACTTAAATTAGTTATAACTGCAATAAAAATCATCCAATTTTATTAAATTTGGTATCAATTGAAAGCTAAGAAAAGCAACAAATATTCCTTGAGTAACAGTGGTTGAAAAATATATTCATGTTGGGTGGCGGCACATGGTGAGTACAGAGAGGGTGTTTAAGTATTCACACAAAAAATTTAACTTTTATAAATTAATTACAATAAAGTTATCAAATCTAAAGAAAGCATCAACTGCCTTTTGCAAAGCATCAATTGCCTCTGGGCAAAGATAAATGGGCGTACTTGAGGGTTAATATAAAGTGTGTGGGGAGGGAAAAGCGAGTTGGGGGGGGGATTTTCAGAATAATGTTTTTATATAAAACAAAGTAACAAATGCTAAAAATTATAAACCGGTATCTAATAAAAGAAAAAAATAAATTTATCTAAAAAAGTCTTTTTTATATAATAAAGCATTTCTTGATGCTTTTTGATGTTTTGTATATATTACAAAAGCTATAAAATAATCTCGAAGAAGTTTAAAAATATAAAAAAAAAACAAATTAAAAACCAAAGTATTTAAACATATGCAAATAGCATATAATATGTCCAAATATAAATATAAAATATGTCACTATGAAAACAGCAATTAAAAAAAAAATCATCAATTCACTTTCAAGAAAACATAAGGTCTCCGTATATTATATCGGCAGCAAGTTCGAATTTTGAAATGCCATAATCCACAGCATCATTATCATACGTTTCATTATCTTTCCAGTATGCTACAACATACACTTGCTTACCATTCTTTAATTTTATTTTTTCAAGTTTAACATAATAAACTTCTTCTCCCTCCATTTGAGAATTAAACCATATATGGCAAATGTTTCTACCAATTCTATCTGATAGCATATCTGAGAGGTCTGATAATTGATTAGAATTAGTTCTGGTAATTAGAATTAGTTCTGATAATTGATTAGAAATAGTTCTGAAAATGCTATTAAAATATCTGAAAAACTAAGCTTTTGAATTTGAAGAGCCAATATTTTTCGGTTTTTATTCTCTTTTTTTTGCTTCTTCAACTTATTTCTACAAATCAGTTCAAGCTTTATTTCATTATTTTTTTTTTGTTCATCCCTCTCTTTGTTCTGGTTTTGTTTAATGCCCAGTAAACAATTTTCTCTTTATCATCTTCATCTTTTTTTTCAATATAATTAACTACATTATTTTTTTATTGCTATTAACTTTGATGACAAAAAACACAAAGTAGAGTTGGGAGCACAATGTTTAGCAGCACTGAACATGCCCATGATTTCCTCTAAATAAATATTATGAAGCCTAGCTGTCTGTGTCTCATATATGAAATAAAATATACAATCTGTTTCCTCGGTAACGCAGAATGAGTCCTTTGGGTAATTTCATCTCATCTATAAAGATTGTAAATGTCTCTTTTGACATTTTTGTATCGCATTTTATTCATTTGTAAAACTATATTTCCAGCCATGCAATCTTTGCCAAACAGCACTCCTTTATTTTTTATAATTGATTTTAATGCAGATCTACATGCAGTGGCAATCGTCTCTAGAGGATGCACATGACAATTTAATTCATTTAAAACTTTACCCCATGAAGAATTTATTAGCTGAATAGCTGCATGATTAGCGGCAACACGGTCAGTCATAGAGTTTGAAATATTTTTAATTATTTTTGTCCGACTCTCTTGATAGCCACAATTATGGAAATCAGAATACAAAAATGCAAGCTCATCAATTGAAGATACAGTATGAGTTTGATAATCATGTGCAGTCCCACCTGACAATGAGTTTGATAATCACCTGATCTATTGCAATAACATGACACTCTGTTTTGCTTGTAAAATGAACAGAGTTTATAAGGATTCCTTTTTGGGTTGTTGCGTCAAACCTAAGAGTAAGATTGGGTGTAGAAATGGCAACTTCAGCAGCATGAAGGTTGCTGATTATACCTAACTCACGAACAATCTCTTCAACTGCGCTTCGCTGTGGAAAACTTTCTGCATTTACTAAGCCAAAATGATTAAAAATTTTTTGCAATAAAATTAGAATGTTTTTTGTTGGTACCTGGTTAACAATGGCATCATATATCATCAATCGTAGTTGCCACGTATACGATTTTCTATCTTTTTTGAAAGACAATTGATCAATGACAGAATCCTTCAACTTATCTAATTTTTCTAGCAAGTTTAATAAGTAAATAAGTTTCTAGCAAGTTTGCTATTTCAACTTCTTATCTGGTTATCTTTACTCAAAATTTACTCAAATCGTTTTGTTGTTCTTTTTTCTTAAGCTTGATTATTTTTATTTTCTTTTTAAATTCATTTTCACATAATGTTAAATTTTTAGAAGAAGTTTTAGCAAGTTTTTGTTTTAAATATCGAATGCTTAAATTTTTTCTTTTAATAGTTTGATTTAGCCTTTTATAACATAAGGATCTGCTCAAACTCTGAGTTTTAAAACAATTAGTTTTTCGTTATGCTTCGATTTCAATTTTGCATTAGTTTCCTACATAAAGCTTACTTTCTTTTCCAACAATTCATTACCTAGAGTATCTTTTGGCATTTCTTTAATTGTTTCTTGAAAATTTTCAGAAGTAAAAGATTTTCCTTCTTCTGTTTCAACAGGTAACCATAGTAACCGTTTCACATAAACTACTTTTTGTCATAGTCGATAGTTGATTACATTTAAAGATTTTTTAGCATAACTCTTCAATATTTTTTCTATTAGATGACTGGAGATAGGCAAACAGTCTTTTGGATTTCATAACTAAACTATATATCTGGTTATAAGTGGGATAAAAACCAAGCTTTTCATAAATTATTCTGGCAGTCTTTAAATTAGACTTGGGTTGCTGTATATACAATAGCAAAACATGCCCATTTAAGCATTTATCTTCATGTTTATCAGTGGCTAATGTAAAATTGTCAATTAAATACTGTTTTGCAAGTCTAGTTATAACAAACGAAACATGAATTTGTTTCTTTGAACTCATATCAAGAGCAGTTCTAAAAAGAGTATTATTTACAAACTACAAATTATATTTATTTTGATAAACCAATCTGATTGGAATAGCAAAATATAAGACAATTTTATCGTCACGTTACATCGGAATAAGCATTAAGTTTTTTCAAAAAAAAAAGATTCTACAACCAAAACTGTGTAAGTTATTAATATATGATGGCAACGATAAAATTTCTTTAAATTTTCCAAATAAAAAGAAAAATAGTTCGTCTTTTTGAGTTTTTAAAATTTATAAAGAAAAAACCCTTACTTCGAAGATAACTTTGTTTGCCCTTTTGATCAACTTTTTTAGTTTAACTTTAATGTTATATATATTTAAAAGCTTTACCTTTATATGTTATATATATTTAAAAGCTTTACTACTTTTTTTAGGGTATTATATTTTATGCTAAAATGAAAAATTAAAATGTAAAGAATACAAAAAAAGTCCAAATTTCTTCTTAAACCATCGAAACTTATATTAATATAAGTAAAACAGATAATGGCCTTAATGCGTTGTGAATAAGTTGGAAACACTTTTTACGCATATTTCAGCTGACGTAAAATGAAAATTGTAACATACCTACAACAGTTGGTTAGTTTAAGTTTAAACTAAAGTGTGATAAAACTACAGGTATTATAACCTATTAAATATATTACATATTGATTATTACATATATTTGTAAGAACAGTATTAAAGACCATTTAATCTTTATCAAATCTTATGTAAACTCTTTTTGTTAGGAATTGGTATAATAACATCAGGTAAAGTAAAAACTTATAAACTGAATTGCAGGCTTTAACATAACTTCAAAGTAGGTTGGTATTTTCATTTATCCGTTGTTGTTTTTTTATATTTTGTTGCATTATTAAAATAAAATAAAGATGAGTTGCACAGTAGAACAGAACAAAAATATAAAGCTTTAGTTAAAAAAGCAAAAAATAGACTAGTTAATGTAGGCTTTACTAATATAGGAGTAAAGTATACCATAAAGTCATTTTTAAATATATCTACTTGGTTTTGTCATGTGCATATAATGCTCATCCAGAGAGAGGAGCTAGATGGAGTTTAAATTTAGTACACATTCTGGTTATATAATCCATAAACATTCTGGTTATATAATGCATATCATTATATAAACATTATGAAAGTAACAACGAATGTAAATCATGACTTTTTTAATTAACTTTTATTACTCTGCCATCATAGATAATTGGATTTGTTAATATTGTACCATTCATGACAACTTTCTGTTAATAGTTTTTTTTACACATAAGATAATCTAAATCATCAAGTTGTATAGATGACAAATTGTTAAAAAAATTTCTTATTTCTTATTATTTCATTTAAAAAATTAATATTTAATAAAAAAAGTCAGGATTTATAAAAAAAGAAAAAGTTATTAAAAGTTGCTAACAGCATGCTCAAATTAGAGCTAACAGAGACTTCAAAACATTCTTAACAGAGACTTCAAAACAGCAAAATATTTATTAAAAAGAAGAAAGAAAGTTAGGGGAAAGCTGTTTACAAACAGCTTTTTCCCTAACTTTTTTTCTTCTTTTTTTTTTTTATATATCCGTTGAGTATCTAATATATCCGTTGAGTATCTAATCACATTTGTATAGACTTGTCTAGATAAGCTTGTCTAATAACTCTAACCTCTCAGTTGTATTTATGTCTGGTTTTTAAGATTTAAATAAGATTCTGTTTATCACATTTTTTTGCCCTGATTTCATTATTTTTTTTATTTTGTAATTTGAGTATTCCATTAAATTAATTGATTTGTAATTTCATTGTATTTTTACTTTTTTTTTTTTTTTTCTTTGATTAAATTTATTTTGATTTGGCAGGTTAATGGCAAATTAAAGAACTAACTTTTACTTGACATATATATATATATATATATATATATATATATATATATATATATATATATATATATATATATATATATATATATATATATATATATATATATATATATATATATATATATACGTTAATGTATGTATATATATAATATATACGTTTATGTATGTATTTATACATATATGTGTATAATTATATACATATATGTATATATAAATACAGTTAATTACAGATATCTTAACCCTCCAGAAGACCAAGGAAAATGGTTCTACTAAACGAATGTTTGGCTTAAGCAATGTATAACTGCCTAAAAGATTTGTGTTATGTGTATATATACGTTGATGTATGACGTTAATGTGTCTTTGTTCTAATGTATCTTTATTCAAATAGGTTGATATCTCGGTCAATAATGAAGTAAATTAGACATGGATTAGTTATTGGTTGTTTTTTTTCTCACTATTGATCACTTAATGTTCACGTTCGTACTTTTAAAATGTACAAGTGTACCTTTAATTTACCAAATGTACACTTTTTAAAGTTATTTTTATTTAGATGCAGTTACCTGATGTTCTTAAATAAAAAGACACAATGCAAAAAGATTTTGCATTGTGTCTTTTTATTTAAGAACATCAGGTAAAACTGTTTGAACTTTGCACCATATTGATTGGATTGTGAGAAATGTGCATCAAAATGAGTCTGATGACAGCAGGCGATAAAAATACATATGAATTTGGCATTGGTGTTGAAGATAAAGATATCATGATTTTATCAAGATCTTTTTTTAAAAATAATTTTAATTTTGTATAAGTTTTTTTTCTAAAAATGTATAAGTTATTTTTTTGGCTTTATTTGCTTTTAATAATGGCTTTTCAATTTCTATAATTTAGTTACCTGCGTTAAAAAAATGGTACATGGCAGGTTATTTGTAATACTATAACTGCAGTTAGTATTATAATATAAAACAAAATTCTTCATAAACTTACAAAAAAAGTATATATATATATAAAAGATTTTTTTGTAATAGTTTTTTGGTTTTTTTGTATATAAAAAAAAAGTATATATGTATATACTTAATTTGGTTAAAAAATATTCAAGATAATAAAATTGGAAATATCAGAAAAGAAATTTAAATTGTTTTTCCATTATAAGACAACTAGTGCGACTATTTTTTTTTTTTTTTTTTTATATATATTTATTTATATATGCTAGTAAAAATTTTTTTCATATATTTATATAGTTAGTTAAAATAACAAAAAGAAATTACAATTAAATAATAACCTGGTAGGAGAAGAAGACAAACCTTATTATCGTCTTATCGCCGTTACATTGGTGTTCTTATCGCCGTTACATTGGTGTTCTTATCGCCGTTACATTGGTGTTCTGTAAATGTTTAAAATATTTACGTGCACAATAATCAATAAAATAGTATATACACAAAAAAAACTTTAAAAAACTTTCAAAATGAAAAATAGAAACTTTTAATAACAATACTTCAACGGAATAATTGAAGTAATAAAATGAAACAAAAGATATATACCCAAGAAGTTAACAATCCACAAAAATTGCGTTGTGTTTTATTATAAATAGTGAAATATAACTAAATATTTAATATCAACAAAAGCGCAACAAAAACAAACAAAATTAAAAAGTTAAAGAAATTTAGACTACAGATTTAAAATATTTTTTTGGTTTAAAGTAATTTTTTAACTCTAACCCTAACCCTAACTATTCATTAAATAGGTTTAAATTTCTTTGAACATTTTATATACTTCTTAGGTTACTGGTCTAAGCTTTTGAAATAGATTCATCAGGATTCCAATCAGTTTTGGCAAATAAGTAAAGTCGAAATGCACAACTTCAGTTTGCAAATTCATTTCTTAAACTCTAAATACATTGTCTTATATATATTGTCATAATCTTGTGGTGTTCGAGACCATTTTCCAATCTCTTGCCCTTTCTCCTATCCACTTACCACCACCCCCTACTCCAGGTATTTTTAAGAAAAATTTTCGAATTTTTCTTCTGAGTTTTCAGATACACACACAGAATTAATTTATAAGAAATTTTTTTTTTATGAAAGTTGACGTTTATTGATGAACTTCGATACCCTGGGGTAGGGGGTGGTATAAAGTGGGAAAATTTTAGGTAGTTAGAGCTAACCTATCCTCGTCTCAACTTACTTCTTAAATCTACGTCTCTTAAAATAATTTGTTTTACTTCTATGATAAATTAGATTAAAATTCATCAACAGATTGCAAACTTTGTCAAAAAATCTACTTGTGTTAATAATTTATGACTATGTAAAGTTTAAAATTCCCCTCATTTAACCCCCTGAAATAACTTAGAATAGTCGTAACTTTTAAATCATTCTAAAATTACGACTATTAAAAGTTGTAACTTTCAAATGATTTAAGAGTTTGTTTTAAATCATTTAAAAGTTACGACCGTTCAAAGCTATTTCAAGGGGTTAAATGAAAGGAATTTTAAACTTTACATAATCACAAATTATTAATAAAAAGTAGATGTTTTGATAAAATTTGGAATCTGCCGATGAATTTTGATCTAATTTATCATAGAAGTTAAAAAAAAAATGAGTTTAGGTAAAGAAGTTTTAAGAAGCCATGAGGTTCATCAAGATGAGGTTCATCAAGATGAGGTTCATCAAGATGAGGTTCATCAAGATGAGGTTGGGTTAGCTCTAATTACTTAAATTTATTTCAAGCCTCATATGACACAACTATCAACATACTAGAAATTATGACAAATTATCAACATACTAGAAATTTTGAGTAGGCTCCTGTTAAAAAAAAAATTTCACATTTTCTGTGGAAGCTCAAAATAATAATAAGCTGCATATAAGTTCAAATTCCTATGGACCGTAAATGTATTGCTTTTTTAGCGCAAAACTTAGATAATACTTCGTTTTTGTGTTATAGCTTTGGCCCCGGAAAAATTATTCAACGAAAAATTTATCTTCAAAGCTATTAACACAAAAACGAAGTATTTCCGTAAAACTTGTAGTTCTAAAAAAATATATAAATCGTAAAATTTATTTTTTTGTTTTAAAATAAATACAAAAATTTATTTGTATAAAATCAAATATAAAAAAAATAATATAAAATATAAAAAATATTTGATAGCTGTTGTTAAATATTTTTTCAAACGCGCTTTGAAAAAAGTCACAGCGAACGACATAAAAAAAACTTTTATCACCACTGTGCAATCGTAGTTTATATATGTTTTTAAAACATTATTTAATAAAGCAACATACTGTTTTTAAGGTATTTTAGTTGTTGTTTTTTTTAATTATCAATTGATATTACAATATATTTGAGTTAATCGTTTTAATTTTGATGACGCTTAACATTTTTATTTATAAAAAAATGCTGTCCTTTAAAAATTTTAAATGCACACAAATATGTTATTAACAATTTTTATAGATATTATGCACAATAAGATAAACCTTTAAAGAATGATTTGTTGTTTTTGTTTTTAAACACGTCTAAAAGCCATTAATTAAAAGCCATTATTTTGAAATAAAATTCTTTTGATTATTTAGTGAACTTATAGGTTTACAAAAATATCATAAAAATGTTAATTACGCATATGTATGCATATTTTTTAATATAAAAACCATGAAGTTGTTAAATTTTTAATTTGATTTTAAAAGTTGATTAAAATGGCAGAATATTTTGGAAAATTAGAAGAGCTTAAAGGAGAAGACGTTTATAAATACAACAATGATATCCTAAAAGAAGCACAAAGGTGTGGTTCAATACCAGTGTTGCTATTTTTTTGGAAGAAGTATCAAACTTATCCTAGGATAGTGGAGTCGCCGTATGATATTCAACCGTATATATCTTATGATTTAACTGTGAAGTTACTTAAAGAAAAATACGATCACACCATGGAAAACGACATGATTGCATATTTTTATAATTCCATACATAAAATGATGTACGTTAATAGCCATGTGTTTGAACTCACAAATGGTGTTATCGTTTACTTTTACGGTGGAATGTTTGCTCCTTCGCTCGATGGTGAAAACAAAGTTGAATACAAAATCGAAGCTTCTCAACTACATCACGTGTTCAGTAATTATAAAATCTTTTTTCTCCCGGGAAAAGAGAATGTTGTAAGTGAGTTTGTTCAATCACTCACATTTTTAAAATGCAAAGAAGAAGTCCCCGAAGCATGTTTGCAAATGATATGTAAAAATAAATATGGTTTTTATTTGACGGCAATAAAAATCAAAAAACCAGTGATTACTGATATGAAGCTTCATTATGGAGAGGAATTTGAAAAGGTTCATGAAACTATTTTAGCTGGGTTGAAACAGGAATCTGCACACGGATTAATATTGCTACACGGTTTACCTGGTAGTGGAAAAACACATTATATTCGTTATTTAATTCAGGAAATAACTGACAAACAATTAATTTATGTCCCACCTGACATGACAGCAACCATATCATCACCTGACTTTTTACCGTTTATGCTCCAAAACACCAATTCTATTTTAATTATTGAAGATGCTGAGAACATAATCAAGTCCAGAGATTCAAAAGAAACAACAACGCAAGCTGTCGCTAATTTATTGAATTTATCAGACGGTCTTCTTGGGGACTCGCTTCATCAGCCAATAATTGCTACATTTAATTGTGAATTAAATGCAATTGATCCGGCACTGTTAAGAAAAGGTCGTTTAATTTCACAATATGAATTTGGAAAGCTAACTATTGAAAATGCACAAAAATTGTCGGATCAACTTGGTTTTACAACAAAAATTTTAGAATCTATGACACTTGCCGATATTTACGGACAAGAGAAGTGAATTAAATAGAATTAGCTTAGTAAAATAATTTTATTAAAAATTAAATAGTGTTTAAATATTATTTGACAAATTTTTTGTAATAAAAATAATTTCGGATTCAAAACATTCTTTTTTAGAAATTTAAAATATAAAAATGTTTTTTGTCAGGTTAGGATTTTTTTAAGCGATAATTTAACGATTTTTTTTTTTTTTTTTTTTTACCTTTGAATTAAAGACGAAGAAATTTAAGTTTTATTTAACAAAGAAAGAAATATGAAATAAGAACTAACAATTGCAAAAATAACATAAAAAGTATGATTTGAATACATTTGTTCGTTAAATATGCAATGTGGATTATTAAAATAATGCAGTAGTAGGAAAAAAGTAAAAGGTGAATTAAAATGACATTATTATTATTATTATTATTATTATTTCATTTATTTAACACCCAATGTAATTTACAAGGTAAAAAAGAAAAATAAGAAAGTTATTTCTCGTGATTTTCACTTAAGAATTTTCTCCTCCAGAATTTCTTTAAAAATTTGCTCTTTCGCATTACAGCACTCTAGTGCATGTTTCAAAGTTTGTTCAATTTCGGAAGGAATTTTACTTTTAGAATGTGCTATTTTTATCTTCTTTTTATTTTGAATTAAGTTTTGAAAATTTAGCATCCGAAAACGGCATAGGTCCTGGATATCGCTAACAAACGAATGTTTAAATAAGGGGTGTTTCAGTTGTGAAAAGATAATGCCTGAAGTTGTTTTATTATTAAGAAGACGAAGAAACAAGTTTAACTTATTTTGTTGAATAATTTTTGAAATTTCCTGATTTTAAATAGCGAATTTGTATAGTTGTTACTGTGTTTTGAAACATTTAAAAGCGATTTTAGTGCACTCCTTCGAATTACATCTAGCTTTTTCATCAAAGCAGAATTATTTTCACATATCTCCATACCATAAGTTAAGGTAGGGACTGCCAATAATTTATATATATAGGAAATAGAACTTGAGTGGGCAAACAGGATTCCAGATTGAATAAGAGTTTGAACAACAGCTCTAATTTGTTTTTTTTTGTTTTAAATTTTGAAATTTTTTCATTAACATTTGTATTGTTGAGTGAAGCAAAAGTTGAATGTTTAGTATCCCATGTGAATCCCGGATGTCTAAGTTTATTCTGAAGATTTATTTTATTACTAGATATCGTTATCGTATTGGTTTGTATTTGTGCTTTACCTGAAATCAAGAATTCAGTTTTTTCAGCATTTATTTTAATACAATTTAAATTACTGTAAATATTGCATGTTTTTATCAGCTTTTTGAGACCATAGATAGAGCTTAAAAGTATGATATCATCCGCATATGCAACCACACCAGTGAAGTTACCATATATAGATGTGCCTACAATATCTTGATTTGTAAGAGTTTCAAGAAGACTTTTATTGTAAATATTATATAGGTGAGGTGAAAGAACCAATCCTTGTTTTACTCCTTGTTTTAGAAGAAAGGAGTTTGATTTACAACCTTGATATGAGACTGTTGCACTACTATTGTTATATAACGAAGAGATAGTGTTAACTATACAGAGTGGTAATTTTTTATCGAAATATAATTTATCAAATAGGATATCCCAGTTGCAGCTATCAAAAGCTTTTTCTACATCTAAAGAGCATAGGTATACAGGTGAATTGTGGCTATTGTAATGTTTAATTGTTTTGCTAATTAACAATGCAGCATGTAGCGTTGAACAGTTAGCATTCAATCCAAACTGTAGGGGTATTTGTGAGTATCTCTAATATCCGGACATATAATAAGGATTAGATATTCTAGAACCTTTGTAAAAATTGGTATAATGCTGATACCGCAATAATTGCTCGGGCTATCTAAAGATTTTTTATGCGATTTAACAAGGGGTACAATAATAGACGTCGACATTGATAATGGTGTCCATCCATAATTAAAGGAATAATTAAAAAATTTGATGAGCCATTTTGTGAAAGTATCACAATTTGCGTATTTCAAATGTTCTGCTGAGATACCAAAAGTGTCAGGAGATTTTTTAAATTTTAGGTTCGAAATAGCCTTAATTAAATTTTCTTCAGTTATTGTAACATCATCATGTTTTGTACACGGGGGAATTCTCCGATGATTTTCATTACGATGTGTTATTTTTGAAGTATTTAGTACTTTTTCGAAGTGGTTTGCGAATTCTGAAGTAATGGATTCTTTGTCTTTTTTATTATTTATGGTAAATAATCTAGAATTTATGTCTTTGTTTAAACATCTAAAAGCATTCCAAAAGTTTTTTGGTCTAATATTTTTTAACTTTTCAATTTCAGTATACTGTGCGCAAATTTTACTGGCTTTGCGAAAGCTTTTACGAGCCATTAAGTAACGATATCTAGTTGACTTTTGTATTCTTCCAGTGATGAGGGGCTGTTCCGCGATGAGGAGAGGTATATTCCAATAACTATAATATTAATTTCATTTTTTTCGAAATTTATTGCTAAAATATGGTCGTCCTCGTAAAGTATTTAATATTTTGGAATTGATTTCTTCGTATAAAGAATATATATATATATATATATATATATATATATATATATATATATATATATATATATATATATATATATATATATATATATATATATATATATATATATATATATATATATATATATATATATATTAGAAACAAATATTAGCAATTTAACTGATTTCTGGTTCTGCAGGTAAAAGTGTTTATTATCAAAATACAATGTTAGCAATTTTGATTTTATGTGGCTTTTTAAATATTTAATTCAACACATATTTAGAACTGTAAGTGCACTGTATTATTATCAGCTTATTTATTACTTAGATAAATTTTTAAATTCATTTAGCTATATGTTATTATTTACTATTAATTTTATTAATTTACCTAATTTAACCTAATTTAATTAAGTTAATACCTAATTTACCTAATTTAATTAAGTTACCTAATATTTTTTAATCCAGTTAGAGCATAAAAATAAAATTGTTCACACTGCGTTTTGATGATAAATACTTTATACTTATAAGTTCATCCCAAAAACAATATTTTTAAAAAATATAGCTGCTACCTCCTAATGTGTTTTATATGATAAAAAAACACTGGTTTTAAAATTTTTTCGAAGAAAATATATTTTTGGAGATCCTTAAGGCGAGTTTCCACTTATCCATTTTTCAACGGGAACGGGATAGGTAAGGAAAAAATAATCACGTGAGCATGCGTAATAAAAGTTTTTATTTGTCGAAAAGAAAACTGCGCCTGCTCACGTGAATATTTTTCCGTTCCCTTTCCCTTTCCCGTAGAAAAACGGATAAGTGGAAACTCACCTTTAAACATATAACGAGTTCCTAATTTTATCAATAAAATTAGGAATATCAATGAATAAAATTATCAATATCAATAAATCTTCAAAAATCTAAAATTTTTCTTCGCCAAAAAATTTTTTGAATAAAATTTTTTTTTTTTGGAGTTTCTCAAGAAATTCTCCCTTAAACATAAATGAGTTCCTAATATTATCAACAAAAAAAAAATCTTCAAAAGTCTCAATCTTGACATTTTATCTCAAATTTAGCGAAATCATGAAAATTTCACATACGATAATTATATTATAAAAAACTTATTGAAAAAAAAAATAATGAAAAAAATTGGTAAAAATTTTCTTTTTTAGGTAATAAACTTCATTTTATATGGTGTTAAATCTAACATTAATACTTTCATATAACTTTTCTTCATTTGAGAACCAACATGATACACTTAAATATATTTTTTTTAATATTAGGAACTTGTTATGTTCCTTGGGGTCTAAAAGGAACATAATAAGCTCCTAAGAGTCTTGAGGGAGTCATTAACATATTTTTTATTCAAAAATATTTAAAAATCAGATTTTTTGTATTATATAAAACACATTAAGCATATATTTTTCAAAAATGTTCTTTTTGGGAAAAACTTATTAGATACTAATATTTTTTAATTAACTATAATTAACTTGAGATAAATATGTTTATTTTGATAATATTTTTCTTGTCATCGCTTCAACTTTAATTCGATATAAAAATTTACTTTTACTGTAATGATTTTTTCCTAATATATTAAAAACAATATATATATATATATATATATATATATATATATATATATATATATATATATATATATATATATATATATATATATATATATATATATATATATATATATATATATAAATTTTTTTTCAATTTTTCCCCAAAAATGCCCGTAGGGATAAGTGAAAACTTATGAATTCATAAAATGTATTTGATAAAACAGAAATTAGTAACTTTCATATTATTATTACCAGTCATATTATTCATATGAGTAAAATTTCTAAATCTCCGCGGGGACCTCTAAGCTCTAAGGCTTGCGGGGTTATGATCCCCTTTAGTTACGCCACTATTTGCAATCGATAATTATTTTTTTTTTACGCGAAAGAACTCCGCAAAAAGTTTCGTTTTTTTTTTTTTTTTTTTTGTTAATAGCATTGGCCTCGGGGGAAATACTTCACGAAATATTTTAAATATTGTTAGAAGACATTAAAAACTCAATTATCTAAAAAAAATTTAAATACGCAGTGAAAGGAATTCACCGAAATGACGTTACGTATGACGTAAAAAACTATTAATTTAAACTTAAATGAAGTCTGGTGCAATATATAACTAATTAAATACACAACTGGAAATCTAGTCTTAAAAGAATAAAAATTTCCATAGTTACTATACAAACTTTGTTTATTTTATAAATATAGTAAATCGTTAAATTCGTTTTGATGACCCTCCATCCAAGTGATTTTTCAAAAATTAAACTTGCTTTCAGCTTAACATGTTTTTAGAACTTTGTTTAATAAAGCAGAATGCCGTGTAGCAACGTTTTTAAGGTATTTTGATGCTTAGTTTTTTAAAGTAATGGTCAAGTTATTTTTTTCATATGGTAATATTTGGGTTGCCAGTTTTTAATTTGGTGACGTTTAACATTTTGATATTAAAAAATTGCTGTTTTTTTAAATTTTAAAATCCAAAAATATATGTTAATAACGAAGTGGTTACTTTATTAAAAGTTACAACTTTAATGGAAATTATGCACAAAAAGATTAACTCTTTTGTAAACTTTGAAGAAAAACTTTATTTTTTTTTATTTTAAACCCGCCTTCGCCATTAATTTAAAAAAAGTTGTTTTTGTAGTAAACATTAAGTGAAAATATGAGTTTAGAAAAGTACTATAAAAAAAATAATTATGAATAATTATACATTATTTTTAGTATAAACCTTTAAGTTGTTTAAATCTTTGATTTGAGTTTAAAAGTTGATTGAAATGGCGGAATACTTTGGAAAACTAGAAGAACTGAAAGGTGAAGACGTTTATAAATACAATAATGATATCTTAAAAGAAGCACAAAGATGCGGTTCAATACCAGTGTTGCTATTTTTTTGGAAGAAGTATCAAACGTATCCAAGGACAATGGAGTCGCCGTATGATATTCAACCGTATATACCTTACGATTTAACTGTGAAGTTACTTAAAGAAAAATACAATCACTCTATAGAAAACGATTTGATCACATATTTCTATAATTCACTGCATAAACTTATGTACGTTAATAACCATGTGTTTGAACTAACAGAGGGCGTTATCGTTTACTTTTCCGGTGGAATGCTTGTTTCTTCGCTTGACGGTGAAAACAAAGTTGAATACAAGATTGAAGCTTCTCAATTACATCACGTGTTCAGTAATTATAAAATCTTTTTTCTCCCGGGAAAAGAGAATGTTGTAATGGAATTTATTGAATCCATCACATTTTTAAAAAGCAAAGAAGTAGTCCCCGAAGCATGTTTACAAATGATATGTAAAAATCAATACGGTTTTTATTTGACGGCAATAAAAATCAAAAAACCAGTGATTACTGATATGAAGCTTCATTATGGGGAGGAATTTGAAAAGGTTCATGAAACTATTTTAGCTGGGTTGAAACAGGAATCTGCACACGGATTAATATTGCTACACGGTTTACCTGGTAGTGGAAAAACACATTATATTCGTTATTTGATTCAGGAAATAACTGACAAACAATTAATTTATGTCCCACCTGACATGACAGCAACCATATCATCACCTGACTTTTTACCGTTTATGCTCCAAAACACCAATTCTATTTTAATTATTGAAGATGCTGAGAACATAATCAAGTCCAGAGATTCAAAAGAAACAACAACGCAAGCTGTCGCTAATTTATTGAATTTATCAGACGGTCTTCTTGGGGACTCGCTTCATCAGCCAATAATTGCTACATTTAATTGTGAATTAAATGCAATTGATCCGGCACTGTTGAGAAAAGGTCGTTTAATTTCACAATATGAATTTGGAAAGCTAACTATTGAAAATGCACAAAAATTGTCGGATCAACTTGGTTTTACAACAAAAATTTTAGAATCTATGACACTTGCCGATATTTACGGACAAGAGAAGTGAATTAAATAGAATTAGCTTAGTAAAACAATTTCATTAAAAATTCAGTAGTATTTATATATTTGATTTTTTGTAGTAAAATTAATATTGGATACGAAATAACTTTATTAGAAAATTGAAATTAAAAAAAAAGATGTTTTTTGGTTACGTAAGGACAAGGCTGGTGCAAAGATGCCCTAGGGTGAGTAATCCTACTCCTAACCAGTGGCGTTGCGTGGGAAATTTCCAAGGGGGGGGGGGGGAAAGCCCTCATTTTTCCCAACTGCTTAACATAGATTTTCCATAAAAGGTGGGGGGTGATATGTCTGTTTTTTGCCGACTAAAGCAAACTTATCTAAAAAAAAAAAAGAAAAGTCCACGTTTTTCGATATTTGCCAACTGCCAGCAATAGATCCAATTTTGCCGACTCAAGTTCCAATTTGCCGATCGTAGGGGGTTAGACACCCCCCTCGGGACGGCTCTGTTTGTACATTATAGCAAATCACCAAGTTCCCAACTGTCCCAACTCGTTGCCTAGAAATTCCTAACTTTTCTCTTTTCAAGATTCTGAGGGGGAAGACTCCCGCTACCCCCTCCTAAAGCGACGCCCCTGATCCCAACCCCTACGATCAATGAATTTTTCGTTCATTTAGTTCGCAAACTTAACCCTTTTAGACAAGTAAATTGGCAATTGTAGATCTTTTTGACGAGTCAATCTGCAAATTTTAAAAACAAGTACTTTTTTCTTTCGTCGGCAAAAATTTTAATGGCACCTAACTTCTTCTTTTCTTCCCCCTCCTCTCTAATCCCGTGACATCTACTTGTGCTGGCCCTGCGGTAGAACTTCATTCAGGGGAATTTTGAACAATATTGTTCTTTTTTTTGGCTATTTCTCTAAATTAAAGTCGAAGAAGTTTTATTTAAAAAAAAAATGTTTTATTAAATAAAGTAAGAAATACAAAATAAGAACTAATCAATACAAAAATTACATATATAAGTATGAAAAGTAAACATTCATTGTTTAATTATGCATGTGAATTATGAAAAAATGCAATTTAGTGAAAAAAGGTGAATTAGAAATGTAGGGGAAAGTGGGGTTCAGTGGATCGAGGGACAGAGTAAATAAGAGGCATTTTCCAAAGATTAGGATTTTGTTCATCATAATAATGTAATCATTTTATGTGCTCATATATTGTCAATCTTTATTTAGAGTTGTTACCACATAATTTTTGACTACCGGTTTTTGGTAGGTTATTTTTGTTTTTAGCTAACTTTTTTAGCTAAAGTAGATTTTCTTACCTTCCTTATGTTTATTATGGAGATCATGGTTAAAATAATTTTAAAAGTTGAAGTTTTTCATTTGGATTATTGATTCTAATGTTTCCTTTTAGTAGGTTAGCTTTCCTTTAAAAACACTCATATTTCAAGAAATTAGACTTAAACTCAATATTTTACAGTGAATCAACAAATTCACTGCATTCAACATATTCACTGCATTCCACTGCATTTAACACATTCACTGCATTCAACACATTCACTGCATTCCACTGCATTCAACACATTCACTGCATTCCACTGCATTCAACACATTCACTGCATTCCACTGCATTCAACACATTCACTGCATTCCACTGCATTCAACACATTCACTGCATTCCACTGCATTCAACACATTCACTGCATTCCACTGCATTTAACACATTCACTGCATTTCACTGCATTCAACACATTCACTGCATTCCACTGCATTCAACACATTCACTGCATTCCACTGCATTCAACACATTCACTGCATTCCACTGCATTCAACACATTCACTGCATTCCACTGCATTCAACACATTCACTGCATTCCACTGCATTCAACACATTCAATGCATTCCACTGCATTCAACACATTCAATGCATTCCACTGCATTCAACACATTCACTGCATTCCACTGCATTCAACACATTCACTGCATTCCACTGCATTCAACACATTCACTGCATTCCACTGCATTCAACACATTCACTGCATTCCACTGCATTCAACACATTCAATGCATTCCACTGCATTCAACACATTCAATGCATTCCACTGCATTCAACACATTCACTGCATTCCACTGCATTCAACACATTCACTGCATTCCACTGCATTCAACACATTCACTGCATTCCACTGCATTCAACACATTCACTGCATTCCACTGCATTCAACACATTCAATGCATTCCACTGCATTCAACACATTCAATGCATTCCACTGCATTCAACACATTCACTGCATTCCACTGCATTCAACACATTCACTGCATTCCACTGCATTCAACACATTCACTGCATTCCACTGCATTCAACACATTCACTGCATTTCACTGCATTCAACACATTCGGCTCAATAATGATTTTAAAGATTAAATTCATGAATTTTTAACAAACAAACATGAAAATGAATTTATTAGTTTCAAGTAATGAGATATTATCTTTTTTATAGTAATGAGATACTATCTTTTTTAATGTACATTATGGACATACTTGTACTCATTAAAAAAAATAGCCTATGATTTTGCTGACCACAACAGGAAAATTATTCCACAATCATGCACAAAAAACCTGACTGCTGGAGAAGATTGGTTTTATAGTTTTATAAATAGATTTAAAGATCTTTCTTTACATAGACCAGAAGTAACCAGTTTGTCACGTGCAACAAGTTTTAATAAAACAAATGTTCTAAAATTTTTTAAAAGTTTGGAAGAAACTCTTAAAAAATATAATTTTAATTCTAATGACATCTATAATGCCGATGAGACAGGTTGTTGTACTGTACAAAAAGTGGGGAATATAAAGGTATTTGAGTGTAAAAAAGAAAAGCAAGTGGGAAAAATTACTTCAGCAGAGAGGAGTGTTCTGGTCACAATGCTTGCCTCAGTAAATGCTATAAAAAAATCTTCAATTTAAGTTGTTTCCTAGGGTACATTTAAAAGACTTAAAGGTACACGGTGCTCCACCTGGAACAGGCGAGACAGCTCACGTGTCACGTGGGATGGCAGCTGATTGTTTTCATTTTTTAATGAATAAAGCCAGCGCAAATGGGATGTGTGATACCCCCTCCACCTATTAATGATTTTTTTGTTCATTTAGTCGGCAAATTTGACCCTTTTAGACTAGTCAGTCGGCAAACTTTAAAAAACAGGAACCTTTTTTTTTTTTTTAAATCGGTAAAAACTGTATTAGCACACACACTACATTGGCAAATGTATTGACACACACACCATAGATTACATTAAATATCCTCTAACAAACAATATAAAAAGCTGGATTTACTATAATTTTTTATTGTTTGATTTTAATAATAACAATATATTTAGGAACAATTTTATGGAGGGGGAGGAAATAACTCTCGCCAGAATTGTAAGTCCTTGGACTTGTCTTAAGGCCAAAAAATAAGGTTTGGCTTCAGTCTTGGCCTTGAAACTGTTGACCGTGGCCTTGGTCTTGGCTTTCAAAAATACAAAAAATAAAGAATTAAAAGTTTTTGTTCTTTATTTTTATATATATATTTTTTTTTTGGCTTTCATATATATCTACACGTAACTTTTCTTAGTGACTTTGTTGAATTCTGCGCATAACCTTGGTTTATTTTTCAACATGTGGTTTTATTGCCACAGCCATTATTCCATACAATTTTTTTTTAATAATTGTCCAAAAGGCAAAAATTGAAGTCTTTGGTCTTGAAAATGTTTGCGTAGGCCTTGGCCTTGAAGTTATTATTCTTATCCTTGAACTTAAACTCTTTGCCATGGCCTTGTCCTTGTAACTTTTGATTTTGGTCTAGGCCTTGGCCTTGTAACATGTTGCTTTGACCTTGCTACTTTTGGCCTTGTTAACAAATCTGACTACCGCACCCCCCCTCCCCACAAAATTATTTCTCGATTAAAGTTTGTTAATTAAAATTTTTACAAAAATTTTTGATTAACAAACTTTAAGCAGGACTCAGTCCGCTACTCCGCTACATGCGGACTTCCAATTTGGTAGCGGAGTTTCGAAAGCGCTTTTACTAAGAAAGTTTGGTAGCGGACTCAGGTCACTACCTAAAAACTTTAAAACGCTACTCCATTACCATTTAAATTTAAAAATACCATTTGAAATTGTTTAAGTAACAAAAAATGAATCCTACATAATGTCAAATTTTCCTGTGTTATCAAAACAATACAAAATGTGTAGAATATGATTTAAAAAATCAAAAACTATTATATAGTTTACAAAGTTTACTTTAAAGCGTTAGTATTTTATAATATCTACAACTAACTGAATGTATTTTTATTATGCATTCATATTGGTTAATCTAGAATTTTCCTCATTTGATTGAAGTAACCTATCATCTCATAGATGAAATCTTTATCTAAAGATGAAAAACAACTTTTAAAAATACCATTGCACAACAACTGCTCCTTCTTGTGAAAAAAATTATTAACAACGCAATGTGTTCAATGATGTTTACATTTGAAATTTTTAAAAGTTAACATCTTAGATAAGTTTTTATATAACTAATTAAGTTAAAATATCTGTTATAATGTGTAAACTTATCCTATATATTTCTTCATAACAAAATACAATATTTCTATGGGTTATATATACCCACGTTATTCAAGTAATATAAAAAAAAACCATTAAAAAAACAAATAAACATATAATAAAACTTAAATGTAATGTGTTCTTGCGTCTTAAATAAGAAAAATAACGTTTCCAAAACGACGACGTGACGTAATCGCCGTCGTCTTCATTCAAACCACCTTCATTTGGAGAGCACTGGTGATACCGAATTTCCAAAGACTCTCTCACTTTTCTCTTAAAAAAGTCTTCCTCTACTTTAACAGTATTGTTTTTATTTCAGCTAAAGACACCATGGCAATTTCTGGAATGCCCCGCTACAGCTGAATTTTTCCAAAAACTGGAGTATAGCCAGCATTTTTAAATATCTTTTTTAATTGATTACTCAATTTTGGCACCCATGACAGAAAAATATAGTTGTAGTTTTATGATGTTATTGTTGTTGTAAGTTGTAGTTTTTTGATGTAATTGTTGTTGTTTTGTTGATAGGAAATGGTTATAAAAAAAAAATACTTCAAAACATTGTTGAAAAAATTAAAAACAATAAGCAAAATATGCTTATTGTTTTTAATTTTTTCAACAATGTTTTAAAGTATTTTTTTTTTATAACCATTTCCTATAAACATTTCTGTAAGAAACTTTAATTCATTATTTATGTTTTCTTTACTGCATAATGCAAAAGCTCTTTGGATAAAACCTTTAAATACACCATAAATTATTTTTTGATCGTGACAAGAATGCGGCTTTATTTGCACATTTGTTATTGCAAACAAACAAAACCTGATCCTTCATCAACCGGATAAATACTAATTGTGTTGCTAGACTTAAGGTCTCTGAGAGCTTTAAACTGATCTTTATCTAAATTTGTAGAAACCGGTTTATGTATTTTCAAAACTCAAAGCACATCATGGTGCCTTTAGCTGAAATAAAAACAATACTGTTAAAGTGAAGGAAGACTATTGCATTTTATTATAAAGAAATATATAGGATAAGTTTACACACTATAACAGATGTTTTAACTTAGTTAATTACATTTGAAATGTGTTCCATGATATTTAAATTTGATATCAGGTAAATTGTCAAAAGATGCTAATAGTATTTTAAAGTCATCAATATGGTAAGGTAATGAAGATATGTACATTATCTGTACAAAAACATTTCTTCCATTCTCTAACATTTCGGATCTTGAGTTATCTACCATACTTGCTGGAAAGTCACTGAAATTCAACGGGGTAAAAAATCTATCTGAAAATACAAATTTAAAAAAACTTTTTGGGGACCTCAATGACTTATCTTCCACTTCAATTAACTGTGAATATGCAGATGATCCTATGTACAATAAATTGTCCCAAAATTCTTTAAATTATTTCCACATAAACATATCTTCATTACCTTACCATATTGATGACTTTAAAATACTATTATCATCTTTTGACAATTTACCTGATATCATTGGGATTACTGAATCTAACTTGTACAATAACGATCTCTCTATAACTAACGTTGAATTAGAAGGATATGTATCTGTTCACACGCCAACTAAAGCTAAAAAAGGTGGTGTTTTAATGTATATTAAGTCTAACTTAAATTTTAATATTAGATCTGAATTAGTTTTGCTTAAAAGTAAGGAACTCGAATCTATATTTATTGAAGTTATAAATTTAAGAAAAAGCAGTCTAATAGTGGGTTGTTTATATCGCCATCCATCAATGTGTCCAACTGAATTTGTTGATTACTACCTAAATCAACTTCTTGAGAAAATTAGCTTAGACCAAAACATTTCATGCTAATGGGTGATTTTAACTTTGACTTGCTCAAATACAATACCTCTAATGAGGTATCTTATTTTTTAGAATCAATGGTCTCAAATTCTCTTTTTCCTTTTATTATACAACCTACACGCATAACCACCCATTCTAAGACAATAATTGATAATATTTTTTTAAAATTTTATTCTTCTGAAATAATTTCAGGGAACCTTTTCGCTTCAATATCTGATCATCTTGTTCAGTTTATGCTAATTCCACATACCAAAACCCAAACTTCATCTGAATCTATTGTTAAGCGATGCTTTAAAAATTTTAAAGAAGCTGAATTTATTCAAAAAATTTCAAATGTTGAATGGGATGACTATATAAAAGACGACAGTAATGTTAAAGATTCTATTAAAAAATTAATTGAAATATTTGATCATTTCTTAAACAAACATGCTCCTTATAAAAAGTTTACAAAAAATCAAGTAGTTAAACGTAATCAACCTTGGGTAACAAAAGGCATTCTCAAGTCAATAACAATTAAAAAAAAACTTCATAAAAAATATTTAAAATCAAAAAACTGTAGAATAAAAAATGCATATTTTAAAAAATTTAAACATTATCGTAATAATAAAAGCAACCTTCTAAAGCTTAGCAAAAAGAAATATTACACAAACTTTTTTAACCACAACATCAATAGCATAAAAAACACCAGGAAAGGCATAAAAGAGTTGATAAATGTTAAACGAAATAATAGTAATTCCCTAACAAGCATACTTATTAACAGCAAATGCGAAACCAATCCTAAAACTGGTAAAGAAGTTATTAAAATGTCAAACCATTTTAATAACTTCTTTACCGCGATTGCTTCAAAATTATCCTCCGAAATTCCAAATTCTAAATTCAACTATCATGAGTACCTGACCAATCCTACTAGCAACTCTTTTTATATGCAACCAATAACGAAAGAGGAAACTCTTGATTATATAAATTCCACTATTATAGAAAGGAGGAGTATTGGACCAAACAGTCTTCCATCAAAACTTTTTAAACTGGTGTCAGCAACTCTATGTAAACCAATTAGTATCATTTTAAACAATTCATTTCGCAAAGGAACATTTCCCGATGCCTTGAAGCTAGCTCAAATTATTCCGATTCCTAAAAAAGGATCTACAATTGACTGCACTAACTATCGTCCAATATCTCTTCTTTCTAATGTAAGCAAAATATTTGAAAAAGTTATGCATAATAAACTATACAACTTTCTAAACCAAAATCAATGCTTATATAAACACCAGTTTGGTTTTCGTAAAAATTATTCGACAGCTTACGCTCTTATTGAAATTACAGAAAGTATAAGAGCTGCTCTTGATAATGGCAACTTTGCTTGTGGAGTTTTTATCGATTTGCAAAAAGCTTTTGACACCGTAGACCATAAAATTCTCTTCTCAAAGCTTAACTATTACGGTGTACGTGGCATATCCTTGCAGTGGTTCAAATCATACCTTTCTTGTCGACATAAATGGAACCAGCTCAGATATTAAAAACGTTTCAATTGGTATACCTCAGGGATCCATATTAGGCCCTCTACTCCTTATTATCTATATTAATGATCTTAATCTTTCTATCAAACATTCAAAAAAGTATCATTTTGCTGATGATACTAATCTTCAATTAATAACAAACTCTCTCAAAAAACTTAATAAATATATTAATCAGGATATGACCAGTCTTATTCAATGGCTTAGAGCAAATAAAATCTCATTGAATACTAAAAAATCAGAAATAATTATATTTAAGACTCATAACACTAACTTTTCTAAAAAGACTAAGAAAAATATTCCAAAATACATGAACTTTCGATTAAGTGGTCAAAAAATGTACTTGTCTAGTAACATAACTTATCTTGGTGTTGTTTTAAATGAAAAACTTACATTCAAAACACACATATCCGACCTTACTCTGAAGTTAAGCCGTTCCAACGGCATGTTAGCAAAAATTCGACATTACGTTAACTTTGAAACATTGCTCTCTATATATCACTCAATTTTTGGTTCACATTTACGATACGCATGTCAAGTTTGGGGACAATCTAAAACCGTATGTCTCTCTCGAGTTGTTTCACTTCAAAATAGAGCGGTACGGATTATTCATTTTTGTCCGAGAAATTTTCCTACTGACATCCTACATCTTACATCCAAAATTCTTTGTTTCTATGACTTAATTCAGTTCTTAAATTGTTTATTTTTCTGGGATCAACAACATGGTGTCCTTCCTACTATATTTCACAACTACTTTAATAACAGAACAACATGTGGGCATAACCTAAGATCAGTCACCTATAACAACTTAACTCTTCCACTAAAACAGACAAGTAAACATGGAATTAATTCCATTACATACCAGTGTATCCTTTTTTGGAACTCCCTTCCGAACACCCTAAAATCTGGTCTCATCCATAGGTTCAAGAGTCTGTTCTTAAAGTCACTCCATCATTTCTACTTAAATGGTTACGCTTAACTTTACTTTTTACTTTTCTTTCTTTCTACCTTTTGATTTATTTTTTATTTTTATTATAGTTTATTATTTTATTATAATTTTATTTTTAATATTTTATTTTAAATTATAATTTTTATTATAATTTACTAATTTTATTATAATTCTTGTTAAAGTATATGTGAATATAAAAATGTACATTATATTAATTATGTTATATATATTCAAAAAGTCTGATTTTTTTGGTATAACTAAATAAATTTTTATGCAATTTTACTTTTATTAGTTAATATTATGTTATTTAACTTCCTTTTATAATCTATTTTTTATGTGGTTTTACTTATTACATATTATTATTATTATTGTTATTATTATTTTTTATCTTATTTAAGTCATTGCGCTTTATTAGTGAGTCACTATTTGCAATGACCTGTGTTTTTGTAAGATCTGTACACAAAATATATTGTTATTGTTGTTGTTGTTGCTTGTTGAAATTTCTTCATGTAAAATTTAGCTCATTCTCATTACTTTTTACTTTCTATTTTTTCAAATATTTTTGTTTTAATTTAAGGCTCTTTTAGTTCTAGTTTTTATTTTAAAAAACAATTTCAAAGAGTTTCAAGATGTTAAAAGAAGCCCAACTTGGAAGCTCTTTTCAGACGTTATGTCCGACCTTTATTAGGAATTTAGTATAAACGGAAGAGTATGTAAAAGCAGTTTATTACACTGTCATAGATTCTTGTTTCTTTTTCTATAAAATAATATTTTAAAAAATAAATAAAATAAAATAATTTTGCAAATTTAAAAGTGTTACAGTTAAGTTTCAGTATAACCTAAGTGTTATAGTTTCAACTGAAATTTGATATTTTAACAAAATTTTTAATCCTCAGGTTGATGCAACAACAACAGAGAATGGTTAAAACAATATTAGTATCTTCAACCAGTTTGAAAGTAAAAGAGAGAGGAAACGGATCTTGATATGATTAACATATTTGTTCAAAAAAAGGCGTCAAACCTTTCTTTTTGGAGGAAGTTCTAGTAAGTTGTAATAATGATATCAATCTACCAAAGCACAGTCGTTGTCCAGCTCAGATAATGAACTTGCCAGATTGAAGGAAGACCTAAACAGTATCATGTTTGAATTTGAATCACATGCCATTGAAAAGAGTTGCAAAGACTTGCATGATATAGAATGCTTAAAATAGTGTACTGTGTACTCTATAGAGTGTACTGTGATGGCGAATGACATCAAGACAGCTCGGAGGTTGGCAATACCAGCAACCACCAGTTTGAAGCCAATCCACAATTTGGACAGAGTTCAAATATCTACCAATCAGAGTTTGATTGTTTTTCAAAACCGATTTCAATAAATCAGTTTTTTAATAATAAATGTGACACATTTGAAAAAGGGCCTAATTTGCCCTTAGGTCGACAAAGACGCGGCCAAAGGCTTCACAATTCTAGTGGCCTCAAAATGTTTTTGAAAAAATGTTTTCTAGGTTTTTTAAAGAATTAGTATTAAAAAAATATTTTTTTTTTTTTATAATTGTAATGATTGCTACACAACAAATTCCTTTTGGACAATTATTAAAGTTTTGCAAAGTTCTATTTGCGTAACCATTTCCGCATACAACTTGCCCGGAGATTAATTCCCAACAAAGGAGTTATAGAATGAATGAATATAAAAGTTGCAACACTTTACTGAAAATTGTAGATACAAAAGAATATAGTAAACAGTTCTAAACTATGTAAACTATATAATAGTTTTTAATTCAAAATAATTTTGCAAAATATTTTAGAGGGCTCTGACAATTAATTCACCTAGAACTCCCGAGGTCGTAAATCCGACCTTAGCTATATCCACGGTTTAGTTGAAATTTTATGTTTTGAAAAGCCACCTGATTTTGGAAAAAATTTAATAAGTGAAATAAATGTAAATATTGTTTGCAGTTTACAATTTTTTGCTTTTGAGAGATTTCATTGTTCGGTGTAAGCAATGCGAAATCAATTTTTTAATATTTTGTCTTTGATATAATTTTTTATTTGTGCTTTCATATAAATTAAATAAAATATTTCTTTCTACTAAATCTTTTTAACGAAAATTAGAAAAATGTTTAATACTGTTTTTTTTTGAAATTTTGGAATTCGAAAACCGGTTTTTCAAAAAGTCGGTTTTGGGTTAACCCTCTTTTGGTAAATATAGATATAACAATCTAAAATTTCTATAATGTTAACGTTTGAAAGATGTTTTCTTTTTTTTACGCATCCTTATTGCAAGCTTCCAGTTTCTATCTGCCATGAAAATTGCAATGTGGATGATACTACAGATGGAATAAAAAGATGCATAAATAAAGACTTTTTGAGCACAATCAATACCAAAAACTAAGATTTTGCGCAAGACTTCAACGATATTCACTAGGAAAATGCTAGCGACAATAATGTAAGTTACGATTTATTCATAAAAAATTAGCAGCACCGAAGAAATTTAAAACAACTGTACGACAACTTGAAAAAAAACAAGCGTCACAATAAACTTATTTTATTATTTAATAGTGTAAATATTAAATAAATTTTTTTCATAATTTTTGGTCACTCTCCTCTATTTTTATATTTTTTTATCTTGTTCGGCATTCCTTTTCAAATGAAAGGTTGTAATTATCATTGCTACAACTCATAAATTACAATTTTTCATTCAAAAATGGATGCTGAACAAGATGCTACAGTAGTTAAGGGTATGAAATTAGGCATGTACATACAGTAATGTTTGAACTTTAAGAAGAGTAGAGTTTAGAAGCAAACAAGTTTTAACACGTGCTAGAGTTGAAGGCAAGCAAAATTTTTTTTGCTATTTTACTCTTTAGTCTTTTAAAAAGCTTGAATAATATTTTATGAAAAAAACATTTGCATAAAATTTGTTCAGCAATGTAGTCAATGACTTGTGTCGAGGACAGCAATGTAACCAATGACTTGTGTCGTGGACAGCCATGTTGTCAATGACTTGTGTCGTGGACAGAAATGTAATCAATGACTTGTGTCGTGGACAGCAATGTAATCAATGACTTGTGTCGTGGACAGCAATGTAGTCAATGACTTGTGTCGTGGACAGCAATATAGTCAATGACTTGTGTCGTGGACAGCAATGTAATCAATGACTTGTGTCGTGAACAGCAATGTAATCAATGACTTGTGTCGTGGACAGCAATGTAGTCAATGACTTGTGTCGTGGACAGACTCCCAAGATCATGATTTTTGTTAGAAAGTACATAAATGCAAATATAAAAATACTTTATATATATATAATTTTTTTTTTCAAACTTTTATTTATTAAGATTTCGAATTAAAAAATAAATAAAAATGCCATAAAACATGAATAAAGAAAGGTAAAGATTCAGATTAAAATAGTGTTGTAATCGACTTCGACTAAATCGAAAGTCGAAATTAGTCGACTAAGAAAAAACGAATACTTAATTTAATCGACTATAGACTTCCTACTAAATCTAAATCTAAATGGCTCTCAAAGACGAAAAATTGTTGGCGCCGCCACTGACTATAGACTTCCTACTTATATAACCTAATATATAATTGCGGCAATTTCCGACTTTTAACCCTAACCCTAGACTTTCTACTAAATCGATTAAAAGTCGATTTAGTAGAGTGAAAATACTAAATTCGTTTTATCTTGTTTTTTAACTTTCTAATCTTTAATTTTTGTTTGTTCGTTTAAAAACAAAAGCATGCATTATTATAATTAGAGATGCCACGGATAGTGGTTTTGCCTATTACCGAATATTCAGTATTCGGCATTATTTTTTGACTGTTACATCAATTAAACTTCTCTGCAAACATAAACATGCCATTAGGATTATTACAAATGAAAATCGCTTCTCTCATACCAAAATACTTTTTAGCAAACTTAATATTCTAAATGTTTTTAAATTAAATTTCTATCATATTCTTATATTTATATTTAAAATTGATAAAAAAAATAGCACCACTTTTATTCAACTCTTTATTTAAAAAAATAAATCATAAATACAGCACAAGATTTTCAAATAATAACTATACTTAATCCAAAACCTATTATTCTGCCACCAAATACTCAATCACAAACCGAGGTCCTAAATTATGGAATACACTTTTAAATAATGATCTTAAAACACTTTCTTTTTGTTTTGTCTTTTTTGATCGTTTTTTCTTCTTTTTTGTTGATCTTTTTTTTTGGTTAGTTATTTTATTCCGTATTTAAAATATATTTTTAGTAAACTTTAACGACAAAAAAAAGATATGTAACTTACATTATTACAGTTTTTATAAGCATTGTAACTTACCATATATTTATTACGGGGCTTATTGATAAGACAACTACAGTCTTCTTTTTGCCCCGGTCATATTTTATTTTTATACATGTTCTTTGGTATTGTAATTACTCATAGCGACGAAATATATATAAAATAATATATAATAAAAATATTAATCTTGCTCTACTGAAATTTCTTGATTTCTGTTCAACAGTTACAAAAATAAATTTTACACACTGACAGAGTTTAAACCTGTTAAGATTTGTGTGAGCAAAAACAAAATTAATTCTTATCATCCCCCCGTTGTATCATTTACATAATAAACAAACAAAAAATCTATCATATAAGAAAAAAAATATATATATATATATATATATATTACAATCTCAGTAAGATAATATTAAATACTTTTAAATAAAGTAGTGTTACATTTTTTTCTTCCGAATACAACACAAATATAAATATAAGTAATAATGTAAAGAGTGATGTCATTTTTTAGCAAAAGGAAAAGTTAAAAGAAAAAAAAATTAAAAAATAAAAGAGAATAAAATAAAGATTAAAAATAAAATAGTATTTGAGATACATCATAATCAAGTAATTATTTTTTTAAGATGCTTTTAAAAGTTTGAAGTTGTAGTTTTATTATTATTTGGGAGAAATGAGTTCCACAAATGTGGCCCTCGGTAAGTTATTGAGAATTCAGATTGTTTTAACAAAGCTTTTGGTGCCTGATAATTAAGCAATGAATGCTTTGTTTGATATATATGATCTGTAATAAAGAAAAGGTCTTCAAAAATATTAGGTAGCATATGATATTTTAATCTAAACATGAATAAAAGAATATTAGTTAGTAAACATTCAGCTCCAAGCTTACGAAGCAGTGGATTGGCGCCAGTGTATTTATGAGCATTTAATAAAAAGCGGCTTGCTTGAGTTTGTTTTTTTAAGATAAAAAAATTAGTCTTGGTGGATAAGTGCCGAAGCAATGTTACAATAACTAATATAGCTATGAATAAATAAAAAGTAAGTTTACACAGTTTTTATCCAACATATATCTAGATTTATACATGATTTCAATACTTTTTAAAATTTTATTTTCTTATAGATTAATATGCTCTTTCCAATTTATTTGCTCATCGATTAAAACGACTAAGAATTTAACACAGTATGTCCGTTGCAACTTGGTTTTTTCTATTAAAATATCCGGGGGTTTTAAAGGCAACTTGTCAGATTTAGAAAATTTAGAAATAAGAGTATATTTGCTTTTGGTAGGGTTCAGAGAGAGTTTATTGGCTTTAAACCATTCATTAAGGTTTCACTATTCATTGTGGTAAAGATTGTCTTAATGTTAGAGTGAGTATAAAAAACTTTAGTGTCGTCAGCAAAAAGATCAAAGTTTAGTAAACTAGATGGAAAGCAAATATCGTTGATATAAATAATAAACAACAAAGACCCTAGAATAGATCCCTGTGGAACTCCGCAGGTAATGTTTTCTAATTTAGTGTAGGTTTTGTCATAAGATTTAGTGTACGTTTTGTCATTGTTTGCAATTTTTAAGATTTAAGATTTTTAAGAACAAAACCATTTAAGATTATTTTTGACTCCATAAATTTCAAGCTTGTAAAGAAGAATATGATGGTCCACAGTATTAAAGGCCATAGAGAGGTCAATAAACACTCCAAGAGTATTTTGGTTGTTTTCAAACCCATTAAATATTTTATAAACTAATTTAATTACTGCATGTTCTCTCGAGTGTCCTTTTCTAAATCCGCAACTGATTATTATTTAGAACTTTGTGAGTTCTAAGATAGTTGTCAAGCCTATTATGCATTATTCGCTCTAGAATTTTAGAAAAACATCGGAGTATTGAAATACGTCTGTTAATAGATAACTTTGAGATATCACCATTTTTAAATATTGGAAATACTCTCGCTAGTTTGAAGAGATCAGGAAAAAAAACATTTTAAATGAAAGATTAAAAATAATAAGTAAAGGGTACTCAGTAATATCAAAACTTCTTAGTGCTAGGGTTAGGGTTAACCCTAACCCTAACCCTAGGGTTAACCCCCTAACCCTATCTTCTTAACTCAACTACTTCTAACTATTACTCTTGTTAACTTCCGAAAACTTCTTGGTTGGTCCATCTTGGTCCATCGAAGTGAATTATGATGCTCTTTATTGAGTTTGCTTTAGGGGCCATGATATGTGGATTCTCTATGACAATTATCTGGAGGATGATAAACCACAATAACAATACGAAAGTTTAAAACTTGAAAAAACTTAGTTTATATCAGATTCTCATTTATATGAGTTCTACTGAATTTCATTTTAGCCATATTTTCGTCATTTCCTCAAAGTTATAATTTGCTATCAAATAGTTCTCATAACTGTTATCTTAAAAATACTAAAACTCTAAATTCTAAATTTCAATTATGTCATTAGACTCTAAATATGGACAAACTAGAAAAGGTGGAGGCATATATATACATATATATATATATATATATATATATATATATATATATATATATATATATATATATACATATATATATATGTATATATATATATATATATATATATATATATATATATATATATATACATATATATATATGTATATATATATATATATATATATATATATATATATATATACATATATATATATATATATATATATATATATATATATATATATATATATATATATATATATATATATATATATATATATATATATATATATATGCCTCCAACAGTTGAGATCTCAGTATTGGCATAACAAAACCGGGCAGATAAGAAATAAAAATAGCTATAAAAGGTAAATTTTTTACCAACTTACTGCTAATACACTTTATTATACAGTAGACAACAAAATAAGCGGCACAAACTTTTTTTTTTTTTTTAATTTTTATAAAATAACAAAAAAAATATTGTTAATTTTTATTTTTAAAGGCATAAACTATCAATGATTTGAAAATAGCACTATATTGAAATTTGTTAAATATAAGTTTTTATGAAAAAGAAAACTCTACTATAACTTTCAATAACTCACTGCTCAGGACAGTTTGGAGAGTTTGCTTCCTTAGATACAAATTCGACGCCAGTTTGTTCATACCATTCTAGAGACTTCTTGGAGTAGAAAATTGTAGCCAAATCAGGCCAAAATATTGTGGGTATTATTATACTTTTTTATAAATGGCAATAGGCGTTTCTTAAAGCATTCTTTTACATATAAATCTGTGCTTAAAGTTTTACGAGTAATGTATGGTGTACTTTTTAAACCACAGGAGCAGATTGCTTGCTATATAAGGAACTTGGGAGCAAATTTTTCAGTTTGAATTTTTTAGCGACATATTTACCTTTTGACCAATAAAAATAATGCTGCCATGGCAATTTTAAAAAGTCCTTTTTGCAATAGGCCACAAGTTTTCTCGGTTTAAAAGTTTATATAGCTTTTTTGAACAACGAATTGCTTTAATTTCTCCATCAATAGATTGCTTTGGAGTTTCATTTTTATGATATGCTTTATAATCTTGAGATCTAAGTACTTTTCCTATCAAAGCTTGGCTGCATTTAAGGATTTTGAAGAAAAATTTTTAAAACATTTTTTCGATTTAATATTAGTTTACTTATTTTAATACGATAGCCAAAATATTTTTACCATTACAATCAAACAACAACACATTAGCTTCGGTGTGCAAAAAAATTTGTCAAGTATTTTTATAAGTAGTGAAGGATTAAAAGGTAGTGAATTCCATTGTATTCAACCGATACTTCTGATAGTTAAAGCTGAAATGATGGTTTTGTGGTCATTTTGGACTTGGTCTGCAATATTTTGAAATGCTTCAAATCTGTTTTGCTTGACTTGTAAAATAATATTTTGATCAACGGCAGAAGATGTTTTTCTTCTTCGGCCTCTTCCTGCATTAGTGCAGCAATAGTAGAAGCAGGAGATCCAGGTTCGAAACGAGCTCTGGCCTTATTTTGGCGTCACGGTAAAGACGAAGGCGTAAACTATATATAATGAATATATATATATATATATATATATTTATATATATATATATATATTCATTTTGTTATTTAGGTGCCCCCAAAAAGACCTTAAGGTCTTTTTGGGGGCACCTAAATAACAAAATGAATATATATATATATAAATATATATATATATATATATATATATATATATATATATATATATATATATATATATATATATATATATATATATATATATATATATATATATATATATATATATATATATATATATATATATATATATATATATATATATATATATATATATATATATATATTGTTGTTTCATTCAATTAATATTTTTTATAACGTTGTTCGAATATTCTGAAAGAAACTTCAGTTTGCTTATTACCGTTTTGTAAGTTTTAAATTATTTACCGGTTCCAAAACTAACTTTTGTTGAGAAATTGTCCAATGTTGCATTACAACGCGCATGTTGTTTTTAATTAATCAATTTTATTCAATTATTCTTATGTGTTTCATGTAAATATTTTATGTGTTACATTTTCAAATATAATTTTAGATGTGTCATTTATTTTCTGGCCCACTATATAGTATGGAATAACTTTTAGTCATTACGTAATAAAGCAAACGTTGTTACAATTTGATTTATCTGGTTTTCCATTCACTCTTTGTTAATCCAATCTTTGTTGTGGCTTTTAGCTTTGATGATGCATTTGTATATAATGTTCGTGGATTCAGGGGGAATTCATCATGTAATAATTTCAGATTCAGGGGGCATTCTGTTTTATTTCGACTATTGCATTTTGGGTCATTATTTTCAGTTCTTGGAAAGATAACTTTTTGTTCTGTTTTTTTATAGTTTTTTTGGTATTTTTAGTGCAGCTGTAGCTTACCTTTACAGTGTTTCTGTTTAAAATTTTGTAAAGTTTGTGTGTTTTAAAGATGGTTTTTTCTAGTAAATTCAAAAACAATTTAGCAACATTTGTGGATATGTTTTTGTTTAATGGGGGTTAATTGTTAAACCATATTATATTTCGTTTACGATATTTTTTGGGAAGTCCGATATTTTTTAGTGCTTGTTCATATTTGTTTTTAGATTGGTTAAATATACTCAGGAAAAAAAGTTCTATAAAATTTTCTATAAAAATATGGCCTATAGAAACTCTATAGAATTCTATTGAATTTCTATAGCATTTCTGTTAACTTTTATAAAAATTTCTATAGAAATTTTTTTTTCTACTTTTTTTTATAGAAAAAAAGTTTTATAGCAATTTCTATAGAAATTAATAGACATTCTATAGAAATTCTATAAAGTTTCAATAGGCCATATATTTCAAAAGTTTATAGGAAGTTCTATAGAACTTTTTTTCCTAGGTAACTTTGTTTAAAGGATTTTGTGAAAGTTTGTTGCATTTTTTTGTGTTATTTTTGTGTTGTTGCATATTTTGTGTAAAAGTAGGTAAGTGTTAAGTGTATGATAATTTGTGGTGGGTGATTAGAAGATGTGTGAATGTGTTGAAGATTATCATTGCGTTTTTGAAAGACTTTGGGTATTTTGGGCTAAATTAAAGGTGAAATCAGTTTTTTATATTTATTTATATATCTTTAAACTTTTAGATTTTGTTTTTTCGCATTCATTCCATTTCTTGACTGATAGAATTATATTATAAACATTAGCATTTAGCTAATTTCTGATACTGCGGGTAACAGTAACATATATACTATATAAATATATATACATATATATATATATATATATATATATATATATATATATATATATATATATATATATATATATATATATATATATATATATATATATATATATATACATGAATGCCAAAGTAGAGTAAATTTAGTAAAAACTAAATAATTAAAAAAACCTTTTTTAAGTGTTGTGGATTTTTGATGGCATTCATGATATTGATCATATAATTTCTATTATGACAACACTTAGCCACGTGTTCATTTTGCTTGTTTAATAAGTTTAACGTTAATGAAATTATATGATATTTCTCCATTAAGATTTTAACGGTTCTGCCTGGTCTAGACCATTTTACGGACAGGATTTAAACCCTTTTTTTTTGTTTTCCCAAATTTAGAAAGTTTGGTTGAGTTAGCTTTACTTTTCATAAAGGATAGAATCTTTATGCTTGTAAAAACGACCTTTAATTGTTTTTTCTGTAAGTCCAATATAGAAAAACCTTCTTCCTGTGGGCTTTTTTGACATTGCAAATGTAAATGGCATTTTAACTTAAATATTTTCCATTTAGTGGACATAAACATAATATATAATAGACATAAATCTGACAGCAATTACATGATGGAGGAATAAGGTTAGAAGTATTTGATAGTATTTTGTTGTCGTAAGCACGGTACGTTTTTAAAACGTTTTTGGACGTTTTTATTAGGTTTAAATCTAATAAAAACGTCTGAAGAACGTTTAAAAAAGGTCTGGTGTCCACTGGTAATTTTATTTTTGTTTTGAAGTCACCTATAGCATATCATTACGTTTCGAATAAACAGTTTATTGAATTTATGATTTTTTAAAAAATTATTATCAATTAAATTTAATAAAAATTTATTTACGTTTGCCTTGAAGTTTATTTAAAAAGGAAGGTTGAATTTAAAGCAAAGAAGTACTTAATGGAGGTTAACCTTTTTATAATAATGCTTTAACTCTAGTTGATTTAAAGAGATCCTTACTCCTATTTCCAACAACAAATGTTTCAAAAACTTTTGTAACTAAATTTTTTTTAAATTTCTAGATTCTAATTCACTTTTGAGCACGTTCGTAAGTCTTAAATCATTGAAAAATATTTCTGTTTTTTTTTATTTGAATAACAACATGTGTGAAAGCGTCTTGTGTTGTGTAGATGCACTTGACAATTCTTGACGTAGAATAAATTGATTGGTTCATTTTCGTTGTTTTTTTTATTGAGTTTGAGTTTGAGTTTATCTTTTTCAAAAATCAATTCTTTATGCATATTTTGAATTCTTATATTTTGATGAGAAAGTACTACCAGGCACTTCCATGCTGAAACAAACCGGACACTCGTGTGTCCGATCATTTACCTATATTAAATTTCAATTTGTAAACATTATCTTAGAACAAGATGACTGATTCAGCACTAATGGCGTCTAAAGGTAGCGTATTCCATACATTGGCGATGCAATTAGTGAAGAAATTGAATCTTTCTTTGCAGTTTTTTTTACCACTTGACGTTCAATTCGAAGATAAGGTCTACGAAAATTGTATTTGGAAATCGATGGTTCGCAGACTTGAGGGTTCTCAAAAATGAATGACTTTCAACAAAACGAGTCCACGACTTCTAAATATTTTCTTAGCCTACCAAGTTTCCTGTTGGCTTTTGCTGTTGCTGATTTGACTTGATAGCTTACTTTAAGATTGTCTGATTGTACTCCCAGATCATGTTTGTGCTATTTTAAAACAAATGTTTGTGTTATTATCAAACAGAAGTTTTTTAAAAGTTTTTTAACAACAATATAAATATCATAGTCTTGTTTGTTTTGTTTTTTCTCTTTTTGTTTGTCTAGAACATTTTAGTTTTAATTATTTACATCAAAATGAAGTAGATAGTATTTTTCGTAGAGAGCGATAACAATTTGAAAACCTTTTTGCTCCATGGAGTTAACCATTTTCTTATTCTAGCAAGATATACAGTTTTCTTTATAGTTTTGCTTGATATATCATGGCCGACAACACGGGTTTCGAAAAAAGGAGGGGGGGCGCAATTGTCATTTTTTAAAAAAAGTCCTCTATATCCTGAGTTTTTTTTATTTTTTAAAAAAGGTATTTTGAAAAATAATTGTGAGGAAGGGGGTAATAATAGTTGTATCCCCATAATAATAAGTAAAATAAGACTACAATACGGCTTGCATAAATTATAATTGCTTGCATAAGTTATACTTTTAGTTTGCTTGCATAAATTATACTTTTAGTTTTTTTTATGGATTGATTAAGCACTTTAGTACAGTGGAAAAGATTTTTATAAACCCCCGAAAAAACAAGCTTTTGAATTCCAAAAAATGAAGCTTGATACTAATATATCTTGATGATCCTGATATAATGATATTATGGTATTAATTTACGACTGTTTTTCTTAAGCTAATGCAAGGACCTTTCTTAAGCTAAAACAAATATTACTTCGCATTAAGGATTATTTTGTAGATTTAGTTTTAAAAAACATTTTTTAAGGTAACATTGAATGGAATGCAAAAGTTACCCCATAGGTCAAAAATTAATTGAAAATTAGAGGAATGTCTAACATCTGATAAATCTTTCACGATTAAATGAAATAAAATTAAACAAAGCAAACCCAAATGAATTAAAAAATGTACAGATGCATCTAATGTCAACAGATCTAAAAACCAACTCTTGCAGAAAATTTAAATCTACACCTAATAGTTTTGTATATTACTGTTGAAAACAAAATATCAGAACCTGAAGAAGTAGAAATATATATTGTTATTTCAGATATTGAAATAAACACCAAAAAATCTCTCACAAAGAAAACCAACAAGAAATGACAACGCTGCGAGACATTGTTGAAATCAGATACTGAGTTATTAATGTGTTGTAGAGCTTAAATTTAAAAACAAAAATGTAGATTTTTGGTAGTAGGGGAGATTGGGGCTAGTTGCCTCTGTTTTTACTCTTTGAGCTCTGCAGGCCTGAAGGCAAAATTTTTTGTAAATATTAAAACCCAGTCTTAAAGAGTATGAATTTAGGTAATACTTTTAATTTCCATTAATATTTAAAACTTTCTTGGGGTCCTTATGGGGCCTCCTGAAAAAAAAAAAAAAGATACCTACCGTACACCATCCCGGAGTAAGTTAGCGCATTTTATAAAAATGATTTTTAATGAACTATTGAATGCAAAATTTGTAGAAATATTTTGACTATTTATTTTGGCAACAATTTTAAGCTTAAAGTTTAATTTTACTTTTAGCTGGTACCAACTATTAGTGCGTATAACAGCCAAATCAGTAGCCCTCTTTTTATCTGAAAAAAAAGAGTGAGTCCTTTTTTTTCTTTATAAAACTAACTATTTTCTTTGTAAAATATAAAAGGAAACGATGTTCCAAAAGTTACGTTTTTGTTTAAAAACAAATAAATCCTAATATCTTCCATGCCCATGTGCGAATCCTTACAATATTATAGTGAACGATGAAATAGTTAATTAGGAAGGTTCTATGTAATTTTTTCTCATTTTTTGATGAAAGGTTCTAAAGATAAACAGAGTTCGTAAACGTACCCTTGCTGCCAATTAGCCCCGGTCTCCCCTATATATCTTCAAAAAAATTTCCATTTTGTTTGTCAAAACCTATAATCATAATTTCAGCTTACAATGTAAATTAATATTTACATCAAAAGTAAACAGCACCTAACCTTAATAGATTTATGGTAAAAAAAAAATAATAACCCCATTTTTTAAAATAAAAAACAAATAAGCTCGTATTCATGTTTTTTATGCGGATTTAAATTGAAAAAAAAAAAAATCTTTTTAATAAAAAGTTAAAAATATTGCATATTTTAATTTTTTCAGTCATTATTTTACAAGCATGGTCCATAATTGAGTTTTTTTATTATTTATAAAAACTATAAATATTATCTGATATTAAACTTCTCCGTAGTTTCAGCTTAAATTTTACTGAACGCCTAATTAAGTGATTATTCACAATCTTTTTAATCTCGCAAAAATTGTTTATTGACAAAATGCCATAAATACTGCAACTTTATCAACAATGTAATGCAGCTATAAAAACTTTAAAGGTTGGTAACAAGCTTAAAAGTTGGTAATAAGCTGAAGGTGTAGTTATAGAAACTTTGTTGATAATAAAAATCAATAAAAAAAAACAATAAAAAAATATCGAGCAAAATAGAAATAACCATTTTTCATCAATGTCACAAATCTTAACAAAATAACCATTACAAATCTTTTGAACTCATCCATTAGCACAACAGGAAACATTTACGAAATGTTTGGAAAAATTTAGTAAAACCACCCATGAGCATCATCGATTCTTTGTACATCCGTTTTGGCTGTACAAGACAATCACAATGGAAAATAAAATTTTTGTACGAATTTTGGTTACATTTTTAATGATAAGAGTATTTAATGAAACATTTTCGCTTTGTATAAAAAATATAATTGTATTTTGGGTTCAAAGACATTTTATAAAGTGATAAAAGGTAACGAAAAAAAAAAAGTACCGTAATCATTTTATTTAACTTAGCATTATATCTGTTTGTATTTTTTAAATATTATATGTTATTTTTTTATATTATATGTTGAATATGATATTATATATTTAATTGGAAATTTGTATTTAAATATCTTTTTGTATGGCTTTTTGTGTTTATTAGTATTATCAGTATTATATCTTCTTTTTAACTATTTGTATATATGTATATATATATATATATATATATATATATATATATATATATATATATATATATATTGACTAATTAAGGGTATTAGTACTTTTAACTAATATATCTTCTTTTGTTCTCTATTTTCATTTTTAAATATTATATCTTCTTTTCTACTAGTTTTTTTTTGGTAAACTTTCCACTTGATTTATTGACCATATAAATGTTGAATATTGAGTAATATATAGCAGTAATCAATTGAGTTTCTTAGCTATAAAACATTTGTTCACAAATAAATAAATTAAAAATAATAATTTCTTTATATCTCTGTACTAGAAGAATTTGCAGCCAGCAGATGTTGCAGCATTTAGACAAAAACGGATAGGAAGGAGAAGGCAATAAAGGGTGGCTTGAAATGGTCTATTAAATTTAATGTTTTTAAAAGTTTTTTTCTTCTCAAAATGTCAATTACTATACCGCTTACATTCAAACTTAAAGACTTTTTTGCATAAAATAAAAGTAGTTCGCTAAAACTTTTTTTCATAATGTTAATACAATATACGATTGCGGTAATACTCAGCGTTAATTCACTTAGCTTATTGTGATGTAATAATCCGTCAAAATGATTATTTTGAGGACGTTCTTTTTAAGTACAGGATTTAAAGAGTTGAATAATTTAAAAATCTTTTTCTTTGAAAACAAAAATATGCTTATGATGGTAAATAATTGTAAAAAAACAAAAAACTATTTTTTTTTTTTTTTTTTTTTTTTTTTCATTCACAGTTATATTAAAACTGATTTGATAACACTGATAACAAGTCAAATTTAGCTTTGTATATACTTTCAAATTAGAAAGAAAAAAGAAACAAAATTTTATTAAAAAATACGTAGATAAACAAAGATGGTTTACAAATTTCTGCAAAAAGATACTTCCCGCAGAAGACTTCCCGCAGAAGATACTTCCCGCAAAATGATTGTCATTGCATTAATACTATTAACTAAAATAACTTGATTTAAAACATTTATTATTAATATCATTTGTTTTTTTTTTAACGTTCAGCATTGGTAATTAATGTCTTTAAATAAATATATATTTAATTATCTAATTATATTTCATTTATCGCGTAGGTAATTAATATATTTACATGACGGTTGTGACCAGAGGTAAGATTTTTACAGAAAAAGGAGGAGAGTGATTACTTTATTTAAAATATTAAAGAAAAGTATTTAATGCATTGTTTTTCAAATTTTTTTTTCAAAAAAGTAAGTTTTGATTTCGTTAGATATATTTCTTTTTTTTTTTTTTTTTTTTTTTTCATTATTATTTACTTTCATAAAAGCCATTTTTTTAATTTTTTATTTAAAATCATAAAAATAACTTTTTGTTTTGCTAATCTATGTTTATGAAGCTCGTAAACATATATAAGCTCCTCATTCTAATATATATTTATTAGCCTCATGTATATAGTTCATAAAAGTTAAAAACTATTGTTTTACGAATATATATGTATACATATATAGTTTGTAAAACGTTTTACAAACTATATATATATATATATATATATATATATATATATATATATATATATATATATATATATATATATATATATATATATATATATATATATATGCATACACACACACACACACACACACACACACACACACACACACACACACACACACACACACACACACACACACACACACACACACACACATATATATATATATATATATATATATATATATATATATATATATATATATATATATATATATATATATATATATATATATATATATATATATATATATATACACAGTAGCCTAGGAAGCTTTGAAATAACCAATTTTTAAACAAAAAGATTATTCCAAATTTTTTATCGCTCATATGTATGACGAAAAGATTCTTCACAAAATAAAATTACGATGATAGGAGAATGGGAACAAAAAACCCTAAAATCTTAGCTCCTCTGCCCCAAACATGAGAGCAACAAGTTAATGCAATATTTTTTGTACTATTTTCAACTAGACTTAAATTCATCGATAAATTTTAAATTTCATAGTTAAATATTTTAGTGTTCAAAAAATATGACTTTTTAAAATTTCCAACCCCTTCAAATTGAGGGGGGTTTAGACTTTAAATGGTCATAATTTTTGAACACTAAAATATTTTACTATGAAATTAGAAATTTATCGATAAATATAAGTCTAGTTAAAAATAGTGCAAAAAATATTGCATTAACTTGTTGCTCTCACGTTTTGGGCAGAGAGGGGGGAGGCTAAGATTTTAGGGTTTCTTGTTTCCATTCTCCTATCATCGTAATTTTATTTTGTGAAGAATCATTTCGTCATACATATAAACGTAAAAAAATTTGGAATATTCTTTTTTTAAAAGTTGGTTATATCAAACATTTAAAAATTCTTTCTACGCCACTATATATATATATATATATATATATATATATATATATATATATATATATATATATATATATATATATATATATATATATATATATATATATATATATATATATATATATATATATATATATATATATATATATATATATATATATATATATATATATATATATATATATATATATATATTAAAAACTGTGTCAGATTTGATATTTGAGTAAACACTTTTTTCAACGTAGAACCTAAAACTACATTTACAAAGCTTAGGGTGGAATGCAAGAAGCAAACTTGAGCCAAATTCGACTTGAACTTTACTACAAAGTAAAGTTACAAAACCAATAGCGGCAGAGTATTTTTTGAGGGGAAAACCCATACTTTGTCACTATTGGTTGCAATGTTAAGTTCAAGTCAAGTTCGCTTCTTGCATTCCACCCTTAGAGTCTAGCCAAATCGTAAAACTAAAAAGTTTACAAATTCAAAATTTGATTTTTTTTAACAAATGTTAGGGTATATATTTATTATATTTTATGTTATATATTTTAGTTACTAATTTTATCATTTATCCCATTTCAAGACAGTTTCAAGAAAATTTCATTTCAAGAAAATTTATTATCTAAATTACATGTAGTTATTCTCGGTGTTGCTTTTCCGGTTCAGTGTGGATAGGGTTTGAGACCGCTCTTCAACACTTCTGATGTCGTATCCAATGCCAACAAAACAAAGCAAAAAAATAAAAACTAATAATAGTAATTGTGAGTCCGATAGTTGAGATTTGAATTATTAAAGGTTGAGTTTTGAAACACCTTAGGTATTAAGTATTTATATTTCAAATGTAAGTCGTTCCGATTAGAATACGAAGATGTACATGTGAATTTACGGTACGCCATGTGTATTTAAAATTTGTGTAAATTTTTTTTTATAGAAAAAATAGTCAAACATTAAAGTTAATTTAATAAGTTTGTGTTTATTACTATTTCTGATACTATCATAGTCAGAATTTGTATCATGGTTTATTGCATTGCTTCGCTTGCAAAAATTTCTTATTTCCAAATTAATAATTTAAATTAAAAAAATAGAGATAATGTTAAGTAAATAGATTTTATAATTTAGTAACAAAATATAAGTAAAATAAAAAATTGTTATTTCTGAACAAAAATAGCCCATAAATGAAACATTTATTTATAAACACAAAAATTTTTTATATTAAAGAGGATGTTTTAACTGATAATTCATAAGTAGAAACATCCTTTTTCTTAATAACATATTTGAATTTATGTATGAATAGTGTGTATTAGTGGAATATAATGAAAATAGCGCATCATTATAAAATGTTTAATATTATCATTAAAACAAATTTTTTTTAAAGGTGTAAATGTTGTTAAAAAACACAAGCATATATATATATATATATATATATATATATATATATATATATATATATATATATATATATATATATATATATATATATTAAAATTTTAAATAAAATTTGAAATCTGTCAATGAATGTATAACTAGTTATTATTTATGAAAAAAATTATTAATTCAACTCATTACCCTCATGTTTAGGTAGGGGTGCTAAGATTTTAGATTTTCTTGTTCCCATTCTTTTCATAGGAATACATAGGAACGTAAAAAAATTTATAATTTTTTTGTTTGTTTAAAAGTTGGTTATTTCAAACATTTAAAAACCTTTCTGTGCCGCTGTATATATATATATAAATAAATAAATAAATAAATATATATATATATATATATATATATATATATATATATATATATATATATATATATATATATATATATATGTATATATATATATATATATATATATATATATATATATATATATATATATATATATATATATATATATATATATATATATATATATATATATATATAGAGAGAGAGAGAGAGAGAGAGAGAGAGAGAGTGAAATAGAGTGCTCAATTTTCTTAATAGAATAGAGTAGAAATATATATATATATATATATATATATATATATATATATATATATATATATATATATATATATATATATATATATATATAACTATAACACATATATATATATATATATATATATATATATATATATATATATATATATATATATACATATATATATATATATAACTATAACATATATATATATATATATATATATATATATATATATATATATATATATATATAACTATAAGTAATGGAATTATATATATGTATATATAACTCCATTATTTGCTCTTCTATCAATTCACTTAATTCTCTTGTTTATATCTTTATTGCTAGGGAAGCTCTGACACATGACACAATGGAAGCTCTGACACATATATTAGCAAATCATTATGTGACTCTTTAAAACTTAACATACTCATTTCTAATAAAAGAGTTTCTCTGGCTGATCCTTCTTTATCTTGTCAAGTGAAAGGCAGAGTTTTAAATAACTTTACTTTATTTGGATTGGAGTACTCTAATAAATACGTTTTGGTTATACCCAATTCTTGCACATAAATCATACTCCATAGAGATTTCCTACAATTGTACTTTTTATCAATTATAGTGGCAAATAAAATTCTTTAAAAATCTGTTCTCTAACAAATGTTACATTGAAAGCTGGTACTCTTTTTTTTTTTTTATCTTTAAAATGTAGACCAATTGCTTCACCTTCTAGACGATATAACTCAAAGGACAAAGTATTCATTGAACAAGAAACAAAAAAACTTTAGGAACTAGATATATTTGAACCCAGTAACTCCACTTGGCGATCACAAATAGTTGTTACTATGAATGAGAATCCTAAGAAATGCTCAGTCATTGATTACTCACAAACAACAGATTTACTTGATGCTTATTCTTTACCTAACCTCAATGGATTAACTCTGTTGCATAATATTCATTCTTTAGCACATTTGATTTAAAAAGTGCTTATCACCAAATACCTCTCCTAGAAAGTGACGAGTATTATACTGCCTTTCAATGGACAATAGACATCTTTTTGGATTTAAAAGAATTCCTTTTGGCCTCACTAATGCTGACGCACAAATTCAAAGAATCATGGATAAGTTTATTCAAGAAAACAAATTAGAAGACACCTTCACATCGAGATAACTTGCTTGTATGTGGCATTTGTAAAAAAAAACATGATTTCCATTAAAAGAAATTTCTTGAAGCTTCTAAGAAAGCAATGTTTACGTTCAATGAAGAAAAGTCTACTTTGTGTATAAAATTCTTTTTATAAAAAGTGGTTCCTTTTCTTTTGATCCAGAGTGGTTAAAGCCATTAATTGAAATGTTCCCACTGATGGTGCTATTCTCTGCCGAGTCCTTCAAATGTTCTTATACTATTCTGAATATATCGAACATTTTTCTCTAGATTTTGTTATCTATGACTATAGTTTGCAATATTTTAAGTTGTCTGTCAATTGTTATCTTGCTCTACAATCTTCATCTTTTCTCTTCCAGTAACTTCCAACTCTAATTAGTGGTTGCTTGCAGCCTTTTTGGAAGCAAAGCTAATAATGCTAATAAAAGTTCATAATTAAAAAAAAATTCAGTTAAACTCAATAGATGTATTTTTAATATAAAAGATGTAAAGACTTGTTTCATCTTAAATGTAAACCTCCAGGTGGCAGAAGAGGCAGGGTTATCTACAACTACTTAAGTAATTGTGTAAAGTTGTGAGTTTTCTTATATATAAAGCTTTTTTCGAAATATATATTATTTGTTGATAGAAATAAGGTAATAGTTGAGGTTTTAACCCCTTTCCCTCCATCCAAAGTCTGTTGTAGAGGGTTCTAAAATATCCTTTCTTGCACCCTTTTTATGGCCTAAACATATATTTGTTGTCGCTTAAAATTTTTTGACTTATTGCTTAAACTATTGATAGAAGATTTTTGATTTAGGCCCAAATTGGCTTAATTATTTCAGACCATAAATCACTCTACGAAAAGCCGATATTTTGTAAAAAGCAAAAACTTAATTTGTTTAAAAGTAATTGAAAAGAAATAAATAAAAAGTTAAAATAAAAAATTCTATGGAGCTAGTAATCTGAAATTTTTATTAACTTAAGTAAAATTTTAAAAATTTATTATTGACTTGCTATTGAAATTTGTAAAAAACAAATTAAAAAAACAGTTAAAATACTGATGCAAATTTGTTCAGCAGCAACTAAATTTAAAAAAAGTATCTAACTATGATAACTCGACATTCCCAAGCAAAAACATTTCTTTTTTTGGCATTAATGATACAAAATTTTGCTCATAATGTGTTTACATGTGAATGTAAACTTTTACATATTATATTTTTCTGCTTCACTGGTGAAAATGTTTTTTAGCTCATTATAATCAGCATAGACAGGATTTTTTTGATATTTCAGAGATAAAACTTTCAGGCATTGTAGAAACTGCTAGTTCAAGTATGTACATACTTATGTCAAATGAGATTACAGTGTTTGGAGCCTTTTCCACATTTCATCAATAATGACTCATTATCAATTAATTATCTAGATTAATTGAACTAATTACCTGGAATCAATTTGATTGCTGCTATTAATACCTTAGTGTATAATTTTTTCTAGTTTATACATTTATTTTGTAATATTGTGGTGAATGGTACTGGTAGCATTCTCACAATTTTTTTTATTGTTATCAAACATTTTTTAAGGATGCATCAAGCTTGCATACTATTTGTCTTATTAATTACCTAAAAATTTAGTTTTATCAAAGTTTCAAAAACTGCATGAACTTCCTTATTTTTTGATATTTACTTTAAGAAGTTGTTTTTAATGTATTTTTAAAAAGTTTTTCTTTTATTTTTATTACATCTAGGCATCCCTTCTATTTGTTTTCCTTTAGGTGCTTTCGGCCATGCTATGATTTGATTAAAACTTATAACTCATATTTTTTCTATTATTAAAATAATAGAAAAAATATGAGTTTACCCTATTATTGAACTTACCATAAAACTGACTGAGATCCTATTTGAGATTTTCTTTGTAATGGTAAGAGGGTACTCTACAACTATACCACTGTTGCATTATAAATGTTACAGCTACAAAGAGTGAAGAAATATGAAAATAATTTATTTAGATCTACTAAAAACTTCTTAGAGTTTCATAGTTTTCAATTTTTTCTTTTTAATAGTTTTGTAAATATTAGGGTAAAAATTTATGATTAGTCGATGGACTTTTTTTATTGCAGAATTGTTGATTATTTATGATTAATCAATGGACTTTTTTATTCCAGAATAATTGATTAAAAAAAGTTTTTAAATTTGTAAAAAAAATTGTTGCATTCAAAAGTTTATACTTTGTCATTTTTTATTCTTAGTTCGTAAACAACAAAGGAAGATGTCTATTCACTCCTTTGAAGAAGAAGAACAAGAAGAACAAGAAGAACAAGAAGGTTTTTTAAATGATTATTTTGACAATAATGCTAATAACAATACATCAAGAAAATTTGAACATCGCATGTTTTCTTGTGCTTCATGTATATTATTTGATTCAAAAAACCCTATTATAGTGACTGAGACAGACGGATTTCCCATTCGCAGAGTGGCTTCTTGTTCAGTATGTTGTTGGGATTTTGATGATAATGTTCTGTGTGTTCCAGATATTCAAAGAAATTTGTCATCAGACTCAAGAGCAACGTCATCTTCTTCAGAAGATTCTTTTATAACCTCAAATTCCAAACTTAAAGAATGTTCTTTTATATCTGACTTTAAGAGTTTTGAAAAAAAAGAAAAAGAAAAAACTTTAAATAGTAAATCAAGTAGTGACATTTCAGACTTGACTTTTTCTCTGCCACCATTAAGACGGACAGATTCTTATAACAGTGCTATTAATATTACAGAAAATGATTCATTGAAAAATGATTTTAAAAATGACTTTAGGAAAAAAGAAAATCGTGCTTCTCACCGTAAAAGTAAGCACAAAAGAAACTTCATTGAAAAAGCATTTAGGCGAAATAAGCATCGTACCCCACCTGATGGAACTGAAGTGTCTTGTGTAGTGGTAGATGATCATTTAAAATCCAATAATTTTGATTCCAGTGAAAATTGCAAAACATCTGATTGTGAAATACGCCAGCCAACCATTAGCATTAATGCAACTAAAGAACTTGATGAAATATTTGGAAAAATTACAAAAGTTTCAGAATTAAAAACAAAGGAAGAAGAAGAAAATGACTATTTTAGCTGTTCAGATCAAGAAAATTCTGATAACGAAAAAAACAAAAAACAGATTAGTTTATTAAAGCGACTTTCTCCTAATAGATCATTTAAAAAGTTACCAAGATCGCGTAGTCTGAACAATCTGTCAAAAAATTGTTTACCTTCTAGTGGATTTATAAGAACGCAGTCATCTATGGACTTATCCACAGTTATGGATTATGACTTTATGTATGATGGTTTAGAAGCTAAAGAAAGTGAAAACTGGAATTCATTTTTAAAGAAGATTAGTGATATTTCTTTATTTGAAAAGTAAGTTTTTATATACAAGTGAATATATTCTGTTTTTTTTTTTTTTAATTTTCAAATTGTTCTTTTCTTATACTCAGGAGGGAGTGGTTTTGAGTGCATTGTACTACTACTGTAACACATTACACAGGATAGGGAATTGTGAAGACTATCACTGCTCATTACACATGAGAGAGCATTATGAGTATTACCATTATTATGTATTTTTATGGTGAAATGAATTTTTTTTTACTGATCTTATTTAAGCTTCAAACTTTTACCATTTTATAGTCATGTTCCGGTCACACGAAACATTGAATTTTTATCAACTTTTACACTTAATGACAACCAAAACGAAAAATTTAATGTATTTAATAATTAGTTTAATATTTTTATCAGTTGTGAAAATAGCTATCAATTATCTATCAATTGTGAAAATGTTACATTATGGTTAATAAGTGCATCAAAGTTTTACTTTTCAGTTTTCCAAAAAGCCTTATCAAATTGTTCAGCAGCTATTGTTAATAGTTTATTGTTTAACTATTGTTATTTTGTAATACTTATCATGATCAAAAATCTGTCGGCTTTTTAGAATACGGTTTCACCGCCAAAAGTTCATATAAAGCTAGCATCATTAATTTTCATATAATATGTATGTTCTATTGGTTGTAGACAAATGTCTATAATAATATTTTAAATATTTTTAAAAAAAGAAATGGTTAGAAAAAAAACATGTTTATTTTTTTAATTGGCGTTATTTTTTGCAACAATATTTCAATATAATTTAAAAGAAAGAAAAAAAAAGTATATGTATTCTTTAATTATATTTGATAATTATATTTTACTTTAATATTTAAATATTTATTAATTACATTTTACTTTAATTATATTTGATAGGAACTTTTCTCTTCGATAGGAACTTTTCTCTTCGACATTTATGGCAAAAACTAGTCTCCCATCAAGACTTGACTTCACTATTTGAAGATTCTCTCAGATGTATAGTAGAAGATATGGAAAAGGTGCATAAAAAATACGAAGGATTAGAAACACTTTTTGCATCGTAAGATATTCTAATAATTAAAATTTAATTATATAATAATGATATAATTGTACATTCTATATAATATTTTTGACAAAAAAAAATTTGCTTGAGTAGATTTCTTTTTTTTTTAAAAAATGAATTCAAACTTTTTTTTTATCCAAGATACTTTGACTAGTATTAATAAATCTAAATTAATTTTAACAAGTAAAAATTGAATTTTTAATCTACTGCAAAAATCAACTTTTTGACATGTTTTTTGAATTCCCAAATTTATTGAAACAAATCACCTTCACTCCTTAATTTTTTTTTTTGTTTGTTGATGATAAGTAGTTGTGATGATATAATCGAAGCCATTTTTTTTTGGTTGGTTTAAAATTTCATTAAAGAGATCCCAAACCTCATGTTGTGTTCGTATTAAAGAGTATGATAAAAAAAAATGTTTGAGCTAAATTTTTTTAAAATTAAAACAAAATAATAAATAAATCTTTTTTATTTTAGTCTAAGCTCGTCTTCTCTGTTTTGTTGTTGTCAGCATAAAATATGCTGTAATCTACAGACTTGATAATTTATTCAAGTATGCTTTTTTTTGTTGACTTTTTTGTTAGTTTACATAATCAATCTTTAACACCAACAAAAAAAAATCAATGACATCATGTACTGAAACTCTTAGAAAAAAAAAAGATCAATCTGTAGATTATTGCATATAATATGCTGATTTTTTGGCCTACAACAAAATGTTATCTTGAGTCTGATATCACTTCTTTGACAGTTTGAGGCTCACAGTGGTTTGAAAGTTTTAACTCTAACAAAACTAAGTTATTTACTGCAAGCAAATATTGCAATACTGTCAACATTTTTATATTAATGAATGGCTACCCTCTCACTGAATCCTCTTTATGCTTCCTTGGATTATCTTTTACTAGTTACCTTTTATAAAAACCATATATACAATTGATTGCTAAATTAGCATCTGCTAAGGTTGCTTCTCTTTATCGTGCTTGCTATTTTCTCTCTCCTGATTCCATTTTCTAACTCTTCAAATCTTTTATCCGTCTCTTTATTGAATACTCTTGTCATATTTGGGCTGGTTCTTGTAATGATGCTCTTTCTTTTTCTGCAAATACTATCATGGTTGCTGCTTAAATAAGCTATCATCTCTAGTTCTATTAACTAAAACTCAATCTTGCTTGACTTGTCATTTAGCAAAGTCTCATTCTTTTACTGTTTCTAATTTTTTTTCCGCACTTTAACCCTTTGGAACTTTCTCCCATCTTCATGTTTTCCTGAATCATAAAACCTTTGACTTTTTAAGACTTTTGTCAATTGTTTTCTTGTTCTATAACTCCTAACTTAATAGTGGTTGCTTGCAGTCTTTTTGGGAGTGACTCAAAATTATAAAAAAAAAGCATCAACATTTTAAAGATTTTAAAATAAATTCTAGATAAGTTAAAATCATGAGGATCATTTTGAATGACGATATTGCATATTGCTCATCTTTTGCATCTGAACCTTGTAAACAAAAGGTTGCCAGTAAAGAGATCTTTATTTTTAAGATCTTCTTTTCTGGCAACCTTTTGTTTACAGGGTTTGCAGAGTTTCTTTGAAGAACCAATATTCAAACTTGACTATGATTCTTGTTGGAACTTCATAAGGATTTTTTAAAAATATTAAAGTAAAATGACTTAAAATTTAAATCAAATAAAAGTGTGAAAAGCTTGTCTGTAATTTTTTTCTTTTGCACTTTTTTACATCATATACTAATTTTTGCTTAAGTAAAATTTTACATTTACTTACTATTTATATGTTGTTGTTTTTTTACATTTAATAAATCACAACAGAATTTATGCCATGTAAACAAATTTAGAGCAGTTAACAAGAGTTAGTGACTAAAAAACCACAAAGCAAATCTGATCAAAATAGCATATTTATTACACATTTATATATAAATAGCACTACATGGTTTTTAAAACTACTGTATCGGTGTCATATAGATTACAGAGTTTTGGTTAAAAAAACAGGACTACTTGGTGAACCAATACTTAATGCAAAAAACAGGGTTATTACTAAAATAAAAGAAAACACTGGACTGCAGTTAGATATGCGTTATAACCCTGGTGAGAAGGGAGGGACATCTACAACATGATCAAAAGATGTAGATTTTTTTCTGAAGAACTAATTTTTACCATAAAAGATCTTTGGTCTCCGATGTACAAAACATTTACAACTACATTTTCAAATTAGTATAATACTTTGTATTGTTTCTTGTCAGCGTAAAATTGAAATAAACAAATTTCAGGAGATATGCAATAATGCTACACTTAACATTATTACAAATAGTTAAGAATTCGTAATGATGGTTATGGTCTTGGCAATTTATTTATAATTACATATATTTTAGCATATATATATATATATATATATATATATATATATATATATATATATATATATATATATATATATATATATATATGTATATATATATATATATATATATATATGCAATTACATATACATACAGCATGTCCCATCTAATTTAAAAACCATTGAGACATCCTATGACAACCCCTAAAATGATCACTTGTGCGGTCATGACCATTCCAAATTTAAAATGGAGCCTAAAAATAAATTCCTTGGCCCCAAAAGCCCCTATAAACACATATATATGTCTATATTTAACCCATAAATAGTTTTGCCATTTTTAGACAATTTTGGACCACTGTGCAGTTTAGGGATGAATAAAAGATTATTGTAGATAGAATTAAATGTTTTTTGTCCCTGAGCCACTCTAACTGATGTTACCTCAGACTTTGTATTATATCATCAGATGATGCATTTGCCACAACATTTTATGTAAGGTGTTATGAAAGTTTTTAATGTAGCATTGTTATCTTTTTTGAAAATTGTTTTATGGTATATTAAAAAATACCATTTGTCATGGTAAAGTGTTTTGTTCATATAATTCTAAACATGCTTGAGAAAAATTTTCTAAATAATAAAAATTTGTCAGAAATAATTTAAATTTATTTAGTAAGTTGGAACAAGAAGAAAAAGAAAAGGCTAAAATATATGACGATGTTGAAATAGTTATTCAGCAAGAACGACAATGTGCTCATGAAAAGGTAATTTGGTATTTTAGTCAAAACTTTCATTTTAAAAAAATTGAGGAATTTTATGTTATTTTGTGTGTTTTTAAAGTTTATGTTATTTTATATTTTTAAATTTGGTGATTAAGATTATATATATGGAGACACAGCTTCGATCAGAGCATCAAAGTGCAATTGAATCAAGGGATTTAGAAATACAAAATATTTTACGTCTGAACAATGACTTGTCTTTAAAGAATACAAAGTATAAAGAAGAATATGAACTTCTAAAATCGACATTGCAACTGGTAATATTTTATTTAAAAACAAAATAATGCATTTTTTTTGTAAATCCTGATATTTTTTGAAATAACAAATTTGGATTGGTTTGTGATATTTGTTTGAAGTTCTAATTTATTGCACTTCATTGATGATATTCATTGATGATATTTATTACAACATTTAAAGTATTGATGGAATGGACAGTGAGTGTTTTGATAGTGATTGCATTGACAGTAATGGTATTAACAATCATGGCTTTGACATTGAGGGTATTCATAATGAGGGTATTTAAAATGAAGCATTAAAAGTGAGGTTTAAAATGAGGGCATTTAAAATAAGGTCATGTACATTGTTTAGATGGAGCAGCAAGTTAACCAATGTTTGAAAAGTGAAGAAGAATTAAGGAATGAGAATGCTATACTTATTCAGGTAAACAGGATTACAAGTTTCAACAAATATAAAAATGTGATGACCTATAATTAACCTTATGTTTTAACAGGAGAAAATTTTTCTTATTCAAAAAGCTGAACAAACAGAAGAAATTGTAAAAAACCTTAAAGAAAGTGTTGCCTTGATGCAAAAAGATGTAGAAAATGAAAAAAATAAAAATAAAACGTGAGTTCTTTATAGTTTTGTAGTTATTGATTCTGTAGCTTATTGTAATGTAGTTTATAGTTTCATATTTTATTTATTTCATATTTTATTTTATTTTATATTTTATCGTGCTGTAAATTCTGTTGCATGAAGTAACTTGAGAAAATATTGTTGACTTGACAATTGTTGTTGACAATTTTTTTTCCATGTTATTACTTTTAGTTTGTTACGACAGCATAATGATATGTTAGAGGAAAAAATGCATTTGGATTCTAAAATTGACACCTTAACTGCAGCTTTTACCAATCTTAAAAAGCAAAATGATTACCTCATTACCAGTCTTCATGTTAAATGTCCAACAGCAGAAATTTTTAATGTACATAATTTAAACAATAAAAATTATGAATTCGATGAATTTACAAAACAAGATGTAATCAGTACTCTACAGTCTTCTTATTTACTTAAAAACAAAGCTAAATTTTCAAATGAAGATGCACAAAAAAAACTTTTCTCTAAAGCAAAAACTTATAAAATTAATAAATTAGATATAAATAATAAAAATGTTTATTCTCCACTTCCAATTAAAAAAGTTCTTAACACAGATGACTGGCCATTATCTCCACCTAAGCTGACTGATGAAAACAATAGTAGTCAAAATGAGTTGCATAAAAGTGAGTTGTTAAGTTCATTTGATAGTCATCATCCAACTGAAAGCTACATTCGGTCTTCCTTCAAAAACAAAATCAGTAAACAACTCTCCTATAAAAGTAATGAATTTAATACTAAGTCGTTTACAAATGGATGTTTAGCAAAAGTAAGTGATCAAAAAAAACTTATTATAAAATAAATTTTATTTTAAAAAAATATTAATTTTTTCTGAAAAAATTAATTGATAAACTTGTTAAAACTCATTAGACTTCATCACTTCGCTTTGCTGAATGTGAAAAAAATACATATAAAATAATATTCATTGGAGATTCAAATGTAGGAAAAACAAGTTTTATTCGTCGAGTTTGTTTTGGAAAATTTCGTGCTTCAAGAGAAGAGACACGCGTTAGTGATTTTTCTACGATTTGTGTCAATTCAGAGGGGAAAAATATTACTTTAAACTTATGGGACACTTTGGGACAGGAAAGGTAAAAGTTTATACTTTTTATATACATACATATATATATATGTTCCTTATTAAATTGCATTACACGCACAGCGACTTTATCAAAAATTTGCCTATTTAAACTGTAAATTAAACTTTTAGCTTTTTTGTATGAAAACTGTCGGTCTAAAGAATCAAATAAGTTAAAAAGTTTTAAGTCTGGACAAATAAGGGCAAACTTATTACTAAAAATGCCACTTAACTTATGTTACAAAGTTACAAGGTAAAAAGAAAAGTCAAAAATAGGGTGACATGCGTCATGGATGACCCGAAAAAAAAGGTTGCTACTTTTTTTTATATTAGGAGAATAGTAAATGAATTTTTTTTTTTTAAATGTCTAAATAAAAATATTTATATAATTCTTATTTTTATTTACTTATGTATATTTATATGTCAACCAAAATAAGAATACATAAACAAATAAAAAAACAATATAAATAATTTTAATTAACATTAAATTTTTTTTTTTTCTAATTTCTTCTAATATAAAAAGTTTCAGTGAGAACCTTGCCAAATCTATGCGACAAAATAAGAACTACTAAATAATAAATTCATTTTGTTAATGAAAAAGTACCAGAACTTAAGTAAATGCATGTAGTTTTAATTTACGTTTCACAAATTTAAAACAAAAATATGTTTAACTAACCATCGCTATTCAAAACTTTAAATGTAAAAACTTAACATTTGATATTCTTTCACATATATTGTTTAAAAGTTTTTAAATTTTGGAAAAAAAAGCTTGCTTTTGTTAACATAAAAATTGCAAAATTTCCTTCATTATTTTCTTGAAATATATATATTTTATAAAACCTGAGCAATAACAATTTGTACATGTTAGCTCCATTTTCACCCTAAAATAATTTCAATTATGCAAATAAATTCATGGTTAAAATATATATTTATGTATATATATATATATATATATATATATATATATATATATATATATATATATATATATATATATATATATATATATATATATATATATATATATATGTATATATATATATATTTATGTATATATATATATATATATATATATATTTATATATAAATATATATATATTATAAATATATATATATATATATATATATATATAAATATATATATATATATATATATATATATATATATATATATATATATGTATATATATATATATATATATTTATATATATATATATATATATATATATATATATATATATATATATATATTTATATATATATATATATATATATATATTATATATATATATATATATATATATATATATATACATATATATATATATATATATATATATATATATATATATATATATAATTTTTTTTCTTTTTTTCAACATCTTCATTTCCAACAAGGCTGCAAGCAAGCAAGATAACAGTTAACAGACAACTTATAATGTTGAAAATTATATGAATCAGGAAAACAAGATGAAAGAAGCAAATTCCAAAGAACTATAATTTATAGAGCAGAAGCAGTCACATTAAAAGGATGAGATTTAATAGAATGACGAGTAACACAAAAATGAATTTTAGTAAATGACACAAGAGATGCTAGCTTTATACAACAGTGCCCAAAACTTTAATACTATAATGGGTATTATTATTTATGATTGGTTATTACTGTTAGAATATCAGCTATAGAAGGAGAAGATCCAAATCCATATTGATGATCAGAAAGTTATTAGATTCAAGATGAGATATTAAGTGTTTGTTAATTAAAGATTCAAAAATCTTGCCTATAATAGGAAGAAGACTATTGGGATGGTAGTTAGACAGGTCAGGTCGCTCTCCAGAGTTTTTGAAATTAGGGATAACAGATGCCTCTTTCCTGCATGCCGGAAAACAAGACTCTAATAAGCACTTTTTAAATAGTTTTGAAAGTATAGACAACAGCTCCGAAGAACACTTCTGCAAGACTACAACAGATATGCTGTTCGGACCACAAGCTGTAGAAGAGTCTAAACAGAAAATCACTTTTGATACAGAAGATGGAGTAATACGAATGTCAAGCTATGTGTTCAACCTGTTTGTCGGCTATATCTATAACTATTGGAATCAAGAGATGATATTGACAAAATGTTCTTAGCAAACAGTTCAGTTTTGTCTTCAGGTGAGGTGACAAAATCTGAACCATACAAGAGAGGTGGAATAACAGATATGCCTAAGTCACAAAAGCCTAATTTTTGAGATAATATACAAGATTTAATAACCTGAGAATAATGGGCTTTTTACCTATTTACAATTGTTTCTATAAATAGTAAACAGGCGTTTGTTTTCTAGAGAATTGTTTTGCTAATAGATATGGAAATAATGGTTTTGATTGGAAATTGCAGCAGCACAATTTGAGGTAAACCAATGAGAGGAGTGAGGCCTGACTTGAAATTGTCAAGAAGGAATAAAAGATTCCATGCCAGCCTGAATCCAAGAAGTTATGTAAGACGCACATTTACCAGCAGAAGTCGAAAGATTTCTACCCAAGGGCCATCATAAAGAAAATCATGGAAAGAGTCCCAGTCAGCTTTAAGTTAGTTGTAAGAGGTAGGATGATAAGGGGTTCTGATGATAAATTGCAATAATGTATTCTTCCTATATTTATGAACAGTAATGTATTCGATGAGTAATCTACCCTTCATCTTCTAGAATTAACTCTGTTAAGATCCTTCTTGGAAACTGTATATCAAATCCATTGCAAAATTAGCATTTGCAAAGGTTGCATCTCTTTATTAAGCTTGACACTTTCTTGCTATGGGTTTTATTCTGTCTCTATAAATCTCAAAGCCGTCCTTGTATGGAATACTGTTGCCATATCTAGGACAGATATTTCAATAATGCCCTTTCTCTTTTAGATGAGGTGCAAAAATTCATTGTAAACTTAGTTGGACCTGCTCTTGCAGCCAACCTCCAACCATTATCACATCGTCGTAATTTTGCTTCTTTTTCTCTTTTCTACAAATACTATAATGGGCACTGCTCTAAAGAGCTAGTATATCTTGTGCCATCTACTAAAATTCATTCTTCGTCATTCAATTAAGTCTCATCCTTTTTCTGTGACTGTTCCTATGTGCTCCAAAAACTCTTATTCATCTAGTTTTTTCCTCTTTGGAATCAACTTTCTTCATCTTGCTTTCCTAATTCATATAATTTGCTATCCTTTAAGTTGTCTTTCAATCATTATCTTGCTCTAAAATTTTAATTTTTTCTCTTCCAGTAACTTCAAACTCTAATTAGTGGTTGCTTGCAGCCTTGTTGGAAGCAAAAATGTTTTAAAAAAATTAAAAAAAAAAAAAAAGAAGATGAATGAGATAATAGTTTTAGAAAGATCAAACCGTGATCAGAAGCAACTAAGGGTGAATGTGGAGAAACTGAGCAATGACTAGGATCAGAAACAAAACTTAAGTTGAGTAGTGAAGTTAATTGGTTTAGATTGTCTGGAAAGCAAGTTGGAAAATTGACTATTTCAGTTAGAGATTGAGAAATGCAAAATTTGTGAGCCTTAATGCCTGCAGAGTCACTGACACTAAAGCCAAATCAATCAGTGTGATGAGCATTTAAGTCACCAACAACAATATTGTCTGAAGGATAAGGGGAAAGGCTTGGTCGATTTGATCAGAAATAACATTGAAAAGAGATCTTGAGATAAAGGAGAGCGATATAAAACAAAGAGAAA